>CANJKZ010000999.1:945000-1017500 GCA_947471745.1 Closterium sp. Naga37s-1
GCTAACGTGCCGTAAGTCTAGGGGTTTAGAGCTACACTTTCCATACAAACGACTCGTATGAGATCTAAAACACGTACGCACCTCGCAATGGATACGAGAAGGCTCCACTACCATTTCGCATCTTGACTCTCCTTTGGCGTGGAAAAAACTCATCTTCGCGCGAATCGCGAGACGAGATCGGCCTTGGTTCAAGACGGTCGGACGAGATTTAGCTATTGGGGCGTGCCACGTGTTGCTCTGCATGCTTGAGTGTTCGTATCGCACCTGGCGTGCTTCAACCAAGGAGGGATTCTGCGGATGATCTCTCTAATTGACAATTACGAGTGGGTAGTAGAATGCATTGCGCTGGAACTTCTAAGGGCGGGTCAGGTGGCGTTCGTTTTCATAAAGTTTACAATACAGTTACCTGATTTTTGTCTGTAACCGAATTGTTAACGCTTTCATCGACCTTGGACGCGAAACGAGCGGAGACTCGGTTCGGATACTAGAACGGCCCAATTGCTTTGAAAATACGACTTCAGGTACATCGCAGATCCGTGAGGCAGATCAAAAGCGAAGCTGTGAGTAACTCGCCGTTTTCGCCCAACTTGCTTCTTAATGAACATCGTTGTTTTCGCCCACACAACAAATAGAGTGCCCAAGAAACACTCACCTTCGCGAGTGAACCAACTGTGCGGGTGGCGCGTGGGCTGGTTACTTGGTTCAGAAAGGGGCTGGTTGTGTGCACGAACTGAATTTTGTGAGTACGCTGGTCCACCCATGACTAATTTGACATGAACTGACTCGAAATCAGCCAAATTTACGAGAAAACAAAACCGAAAATGAACGCTACCTGTCCCGCCCTGGTTGCGTCTTTCCGAGTGAGATTTACTAACAGCACTCTTCCACTCGCCATGCTATAGCAGGACGGTGATGGCGGAATAAACTGTTTCACAGGCATAGATTGACATTGGACGGCCGACCGATATCAAATTATACGATGAGTCTCGGCAGATGGACCGCGAGATATGTAAGTTGCGCGCACATTGTGACTCGATTTTATTAGAAATGGGGGGGCGTGGGGGTGATGAAGCTCGTACAGGAGCACTATCTAAGGGAGGATATCAAGTGCGGGTCTGCGTTGTGCTACGCGTGCTACACGCACCTCCCCCGCCATGACCCGCTGTTCTCCGGGGACGTGCTTCCCAGCCAGCTGCTCCCCCGAGAGCTGCTCTGGCAATTTCCGGAGGAGGGCTTGCTGCTTCAGGATGAGGCTGACCGGCCTTCCTTGTCTGCTAGCACAAAGCTCTACGTGGTGAGTGAAGGAGCGAGGGAGTGGGTGGGGATTGAGGGAGGGAGTGGGTAAGTGAATGCGGGACGGAATGGGTGAGTGAATGAGGGAGGGAGTGGATGAGTGAATGAGGATTGAACGTGTGTTTGAGGGAGGGAATGATTAAAATTGTAGATGAGTGAGTGAGTGAGTGGACGAGTTTACACGAGAATCATCCTTCCTTGATTCATCTTTGTCGCGGTGAGTGAGTGTGGCTATTTCTCTCCGCAAGTTGTCTTCCAGTGCTCCCCCCCGCGGTCCCTCCCTTGTCCCTCATCGTTGCCTTTCGTCCTCCATTTCTCCTCCTTCACCTTCTCTCCCCCTGCCTCCTTCACGTCTCGCTCTCCCCTTTTCCCTCCTCCCGCCTTACACTTGAAGGGGAAGGAAGAGAAGTGGAGAAAGAGAGGCGATGATGAGGGACAAGGGAGAGACCGCGGGGAGCATTGGAAGACAACTTGCGGCAAAGAGATAGCCTCACTCACTCACTTTCACTCCGTGCATCTCCAACTGTTGCGACCACTTACTGTTGTTGTTGGCTTCCGTGCCTCTCCCACTTTCCACTCCCCCCCCCTTCCGTCCTCTCCCTCCTCCCTACTCTCTCCCCTCTCGCTTTCTTCCCTCCTCCCTACTCTCCCCACTCCCGGACTCTCCCCACCTCTTCCCACCTCTCCCCCCCTCTCGCCCTCTCCCCCCATCCCCTCCCCCCCCCCCTCCTTCGCCCCTCTCTCCCCGCAGATGCCCGATGCAGCCTCACTGGTCGAATTCATGGAGGTGTGGGAGCTGCCTCCCATTCGCCACACCATTGTGCTGGGCTCCGTGCTCAAGGAGGTGGGGGAAGGAGAGGCTATTTGTGGGAGGCAGGAGAGATGGGGGGGGTGGGGATAATGGTAGGGCGGATGAGCACACTATCCCATCGTGCTGGGCTCCGTGCTCAAGGAGGTGCGCACAGGAGAGGTTCTTGAGTTGGAGTGGGAGGGGAAGTGAGGGGAAGGTGGATGGGTGAGTGGGTCGGTGGGTGGGCGCTGGGCTGTGTGTATAAGGAGATGCGTGTGTGGCAAGAGAGGGTTTTCGGAAGTGCGGAAGGGGGGGAATGGTTGAGGGAGTGGGCGGGTAGGAGGTAGCATGAGTTGGAATGACATGGAATGAAAGTTCTTTCGATCCCCCTCTGTCCCATCCCCCCTCTCTCCTCCTAACCTGTCCTCCTCCCATCTTCTCGCTATACCACTTTCCACCTCCTTCATCCTCCATCTCCTCTCCCCTCTCACCTCTCCCCTCTTCCCACTCCCCTCTCCCTCTCCCCTCTCCCCTCTCCCCTCTCCCCTCCCGCCCACCCTATCCTTTCGCCTCCATTCGTCTTCCATCTACAGGTGCTTCACTTCTCCAGCGCCCACCATGCCGGCCGTATCCGGTCCGTTCCTCCCACACCCACACCATGCCGCCCCTGCCGCCGTCCTTGTTGCCGCCCTTACTGCCGTCCTTGCTGTCCCATTCTCCTATTTGATGCCCCACTCCTTGGCCGTACCTCCCTCCCATGGTCGCATCGCTTATTGTATTCTGGCCTGCACTCAACTACCAATCCTGTTTCAGGTTCTTCTTGAAAATGTATTTGGCCCTGGCCCTGGCCCTTGCCCCCTCGCCCGTCATCTCTCACCCCTTGCCTTTTTCAGTTCGCTGCATCCACTGGCTTCAACCGACTTGAGATCACCTGCAAGATGTTCCTTTCTCTCGTTCCCTCTCCCCCATCACACAGTGCTCTGTGTGAGGATGGTCAGCAAGAGAGGTCACCTACCAAGCATTTCTGACCCTTGCCTCCCGCCTGTTTATCTGACAACTCCCGCCCACCACTTTCCCCTCCTTCAACCCACCAGAGTGCCTTGTGTGAAGATGGGAGGCGGGAGAGCTCCTTCACCCACCTCGTGGCGCCCTCCTCTCCCTCGCCCCAATCCGCTGTGCCTCCGCCCCTCCTCTTCCGCACCCCATTTCAGTGCTCTGTGTGAGGACGGGCGGGAGAGCTCCGTTTTTTATAACCGGAACTTGCTCTTCACCTACCTTATGCCACCTTAAAGCCTTGGCTCACAATAGCCTCCTGCCTGACTATTTACCTGACAACACCCGCCCCTTTCCTCCCCCATGCCCCATCCCAGTGCTCTGTGCGAGGACGGGCGGAGGGAGAGCTCTTTCTTTGACGACCGGCACTTCCTCTTCACGCACACCATGGCGGAGGAGAGGCGGGCAAGCCTGAGGGTGACACTCGGTGATGCTGCTTCCGCTGAAGGTGAGTGTGTGTGTGAGTGCAAATGAGAGGGGCGCTAACATTCCTTTACACCCACACCATGGTAGAGGAGAGGCGGGCTAGTTTGAGGGTGACACTTGGTGATGCTGCTTCCGCTGAAGGTGGGTGGGTGGGTATTTGAGTTGAGTGTGTGCCAGTCACCTCGTGACAAGGAAGGAACCTTCACTGGTTCGTCGCTGGTGGGCTGAAGAAAGACGCTTGGTGAGGTTGTGCCGGCTGAAATTGTGTGTGATGGACGCATGTGTACGTGTGTGTGTGGGTATGTGTGGTGTCCACAATATTCCCTCATGCCGCCGAACCTGCGTTCGCATGCTCTTTACCATTCATTCATCTCACATCGAGCTGATATGCTTCTCATTTCCTCCTGTAGGTTGACTTATACATCACCAATTCATCAGCCTTGCATCTCACATCAAGAGCGAGTGTGTGCTTCGTCTTCCCCCCTCCCCTCTTACTCTCTCTCTCACCGCCCCAGTGGATCTGTGTCACGTGGTGGCGGCAGCACAATGGTTCTCAACCCATCTCCACCGCGCCATACCCATCATTATCGTGTTGGACGAGTTGGCAGCAGCACGTGGCAGCATGCCACTGGGCGAGGTGCTGCAAGCCGTGCAGCGCAACGAAGTGGTGGTACGTGCATGCGTGCGCATGATTGGCCCCACCTGATGGTGGTCCGTGCATGCCATTGGGAGAGGTGCTGCAGGCTGTGCAGCGCGACGAGGTGGTGGTACGTGTGGTGTGGGCTCTTGATTGGTTCCCCAACTGAGTGTGGTGCATGCCTGAATTGGCTATTGATTCTTTGTCATGGATTGTCACAGCCTTGATTGGCGGTGCATGTATGCTGCTGATTGGTTGTGATGCGTGGTTTTAATGGTTCTACCATGTGTGCTGCACCATCAGCCAGGTGGTTTCTGATGCTCATGTGCTGTCTGATCATGTCGTGAGTGGTACGTAATAGCGCATCAACAGAGTAGCAGGAGTAGTTCGTTCTACTGCCGCCCTATGCGATCTGCCGCAAGCAGTTCCACTTATTGGAAGAGAATCTCTGAGCAGTGTACTCTTTTGTGCCTTGCAATCCTTAGTGGTCAGTTTTGAGACGTTTCAAGATAATCTGCACTGATATGAGTCAGACAGACGAGAACGGCTTATTGTCTCACTTACTGCGACGTCAACCTTTTTTTGTCCTTCATCCTTCCAGTTCTTCTTTTCTAAGTTTCTATGCATCTCCTCCGCGAAGCTTGTCGTCCTCTGTTTACCATATCCCCCGCTGGTGCCACAGGTGATGACAACAGAGGCGTTCTTTCAGACCTACTACGGCCACTGCCCCACTGTCACCACGCTTATGGACTCTCTCGTGAGCGCACCCAACCATCTTCCTCTACCGTACCTGTTAAGCACACGTGTTACTTAGAGCGTACAGCCACTGCTGCCCCACTGTCACCACGTTCATGGACGCTCTAGTGAGCACGCTGCACACCCAACCCTCTACCTGATAACCACACACGTTAACCAAGTTCCTGTCTTGCATTTATTCTTTGTTTCAAGTTTTGTTTTGCATTGTTCCTCTACTATAGTTTCAGGCTTCTGATTCACTCTGATGAAGGCTTTCATTTCTTTTCAGTTACCACCACCGTACTCCTTTGTTGACCAGTCCCCATCCGCATCCCCAACCCGAGCCCAACCCTATTCCAACACCATTCCCATGCCATGTTCTTAGCATGGGCATCGACCATTCTCTATGCTTCAACTGCTGGTCATGGCTCCGGCTCCCCACCAACATTCCCATCCGTGCTTACCCTTCTCACCCCATGTTCTCATCCTCCTCCCTCCCCACCAGGTCACCCAGCACAGCATGACCCATCCCCTTTCATATTCTTAGCATGTGCATTTACCATCCTCAGTGCTTCACCGCCAACATGCCCGTGCTGTGCTCCCTTTCTCCTGCCCCGCCACCATCATCACTTTGCCCTCGTCGTCCTCTCTCCCCACCAGGCCACCCAGCATGCTCTGCGCCTCTCCTCGTCCTTCAAATCCACGTCTGGCGGCGGCAGGCTCGGTGGCAGTAGGCTCGGAAGCGGCAGGCTCGGCAGCGGGAAGCAGCGGAAGGAGGTGTTCACACCGCACCTGTCAAGTGAGTTGAGAGAGCGGGTAGCCTTGTCTACAAGAGTTCTCAAAGAAAGAGAGCTATGTGTTTAGCAATGGTGGGTTTTGAGACGTCTCAAAACTCGAGAGAGCGGGTAGCCTTGTCTACAAGAGTTCTCAAAGAAAGAGAGCTAGGTGTTTGGCAATGGCGGAGGAGGCGTGTGGCAAGAAGTGCTTGTGGAAAGAAGAGTGGCAAAGAGTGGTTGCTTACAAGGCCATGACATGCCTTGAGATTGCAGTGCTTTACGCGTTCATGTTCGTACCGTACTGTCTACTTGCCGTTGCCATAACCCATTTCCTATCCATCTGTACGACGATCGCGGATTTGTTTATGCATGGTGCCAATCCTCCAACGTCCAGGCACAGCAGTGGCGGAGGGGGTGGCAGTGGGGGCTATCCGTGTGGGAGTGCTGCATATCACAACCACTGAGCCGTTCAAAGCCACCGTCAAACGCAGGTGAGGGAAGAGTGCTGTTGACTGGCGTTGACTGTCGTTGACTTGCTTTTCCTCCTGGCTTTCTGTCGCTCCTCGTTTTCAGCCAATTCGTCGTCTTCTTCATGTCTTCCCTTCCTACCCATTACTTTGTCTGAGCCAGTCACAAGCGGGTACGCTCCCCTTAGCGAAATTACCATACTCACATGTTAGGCGCCTTCAAAACCACACCCCTTCTCTGTTTTCCCATCCCCGCTGCCCCCATCCCTCTCTTCCAGTCGCAAGCAGGTGCACGCCCCCCACAGCGACATCACCATCCCCACATGGCGCCACCTCCACCGCACTCTGCCATTCTACCCCATGCCCCCTGCCTATTCCATGCCCCCAACCCCCATCCTTCCCTTCCAGTCGCAAGCAGGTGCACGCTCCCCAGAGCGACATAACCATCCTCTCATGGCGCCACCTCAACCGCGCTCTCCCGGGCGACACCGTGGCAGTCAGGCTGCTGGGCAAACGCCGGGTGGGGGGTGGGCAGATGGGAGGAGGGCACATGGGGGCCGGGCACATGGGGGGAGGAGGCGTGGGGAAGGGGGATGAGAGGAGGGGATGTGGGGAGAGTGAGAAAGCAGGGGACGGGATGAGGGGGGGGGAGGAGGGTGTGGTGGGCGTGAGGAGGTACGACGGTGGGTGGAGTGAGGGAATGGAAGGCGGAGGTGGGGTTGGGGGTGGCGGTTGGAATGGCGGCGGCGTTGCTGCTGCCGCGTCTGACGTGCATCTCCCCCCGGCCTCTAAAGCCTGGGATGAGGCGCCTCCTCCCCCAGCCTCTTCAGGGTGGGGGGAAGCCCCGCCCCCGCCTCCCCCTACTAGCTGGGCGGAAGTTCCCCCCACTCCCCCTCCGCCCACAGGCTGGGGAGAAACCCCTCCTCCCCCTCCCCCTACTGGCTGGGGGGAGGCCCCTGCTTCCCCTCCCCCTCTGCCTCCCCCTACTGGCTGGGCGGAAGCTCCCCCTCCCCCGCCCCCTCCCCCTTCTGGTTGGGGGGAGGCTTCCGCTGCTTTCCCTGCCCCTGGGTGGGGGGATGGAGGGTGGAACGGGGGAGGGGTGAGGGATGGAGGAGGGGACAATGGAGGGAGGGGGGATGGCAGTGGGCAGGCAGGGTGGCAGGCGAAGGAGCAGGGGCATGGGGGTTGGGGAGGGCTTGGCGATGGGCAGGGGCAAGGGGGCGGGGATGGGTATGGGCAGGCGCAGGGGGGTGGAGATGGGTATGGGCAGGATTACAGTGGGTGGCAGGCGGGTTGGGATGGGAATGCGCAGGGGCAGGGGGATGGGTATGGGGAGGAGGAGGAGCATGGGAGCCAGGTGGGGCAGGAGAGGTGGCACAGGAAGCGACCTGCAGCCTCGCACTGGAATCCGCACAGTGGGCATGGGGGTGGGCATGCAGAGAATTGGGGAAATGGGGAGGGTGGGGAGGGGGAGGAGTATGAGATGGTGGGGGAGGTGGTGGGTGTGCTGCACCGAGTGAGCCGTGACTTTGTGGTTTGCCTTAAAGACCATGTGGACGAGGTGGAAGGGGTTGCTGTGGGGGCGAGAGGTGGGGAATGGTTGTGGGGGGAGGAGGAAGGGGAGGAGGAGGAGGAGGAGGAGGAGGAGGAGGAGGAGGAAGAGGAGGAAGAGGAGAGAGAGGAGGACGAGAGTGAGGAAGAGGAGGAAGAGGAAGTGGAAGATGAAGAGGAGGAAGAGGAAGGAGAGGATGGAGGGGAAGAAGAGGTAGAGGGGCAGCACAGGCACAATGTGCTGTCAGCCGTAAATGAGCCAGCAGCCGGTGCAACAGACCCAGCAGGCACAGCAGTGCATGGTGTGAGAAGCTCCAGCACGGCCACATGCAGCGAGCCTGACACCACCCCGTACAGCAGTGTGCGGGGTGGCAGCAGCATGAGGAGTGAGATCATGGGCGTGGGGAGCAGGGAGAGCAGCATGCGGATGCACGAGGGCAAGCAGCACGAGAGCCAGCTCACGCAGCAGGCTCTCCCGTGCCTCCTCCTCCAAGTGAGTGCTTATCCCAATACGCCTGTTTTACTCGTCTAATTAACCTAGTTTTTATGTGAATTTGTGTGCAAACTCCGTCTCAAGTGTGCAACTAGGTTTTACCCTGGTTGGGGGGCTGGAATCTTACCTTGGTTCAGTTGTTTGGGTTGGGAGGCTCATGAAGCTCTCGTAAAAGTGTCTTAACGTTGACGATTGGTTTGGGAACCAACATACTCAACCAGCCTATTGCTGGTATACATTGAAGTTGACCAAGGTTTCAACCAACCAAGGTTTTCCAAGGTGGAGCAATAATGTTGTTCACAGTTTCAACCGAACCGAGTTGACTTTTGAGTCGACTCAAAAGGTGGTATACATTGAAGTTAACCAAGGTTTCATTCAATTCAACCAAGGGTGGCCAAGGTGGAGCAATAATGTTGTACACGGTTTCAACCGAACCCGGACCCCCTTGTTTTCTCAACGTTGTATAGACTCATATTTGAGAGCTTCATTTCTTGCGCTTAACACTTTTATATATACACCTCCCTTGCTCGCTTGAATTGAACCCTCTTAACCCTGTTTCTGCTTGTTCTGCCCCTGCGTTTCTGACCCTCTGTTCCCCGGCAGAGCAAAGATGGGCTTCCTCTGTGTGCCCATGGATGCTCGCCTTCCGCTCGTGAGTGCTGCCGGTGTTAACAGTGTGAGCAAAAGCTAATGATTGTATGAGAAGTGATAAGGATACATACTTGTGAGAAGGAAGGGGGGTGGTTGGGTCCTTGGCAAACACTTTCGGCTTTCCCCTCCCACCAACCACTAGATTCAGTTGAGAGAGATGTTTGGCGGTCCCACTAATCTTGGTCAAGAATGAGCACATGGTAATGTGGGATCCATTTGTCTCCCATTTGTCCTGGAGGCGAGAGGTTGGTGGGGTGGTGATGGGGGAGGGGGTGAGTGCGTGAGCAGGTGAGAGGACGCGGGGGGCGAGGGACGAGGATCTATATGTAACCGCTTGTATCCCCCTTGTTCCCCAGTGACCCCTCTAAACCCCGCCCTCCTTCTTTCCAGTGTTTCATCTCGTTCCCTCCATCCACTCAATGTCGATTACTGTGGCAGCATCAACGCTCAAATTGTTGTCATTGTCCAGGAAGCACCTCATGCTCTTCTCTTCCCCATCCTTCACTTTCTCCGCACTTCCCCTCCTGGCAACAAGGTCGAACTTGCTTCTCAAGCTGCTTCTCTTCGCCCCACTACCCTCACTCTCTTACCCTTTCTCCCTCTCGCCCCCTCCTCTCACCCCCACCAGCATCGACCCCCCTGGCAGCAGGGACGTGGATGATGTGCTCTCCACAGCTCACCTCCCCAACGGCCTCATTCAGGTGGGTCTATTTCAGGTGTTTCTACAGGTGGGTCTATCCCAGGTGTTTCTTCAGGTGGATCTGTTTCATGTGTCTATGTTATGTCGCATTGTAGCTGGTACCGTTGGTGAAACCAACCATTGTTGACCTTGCAGTAAGTTGGTCAGGTCAGTCATTTTATCGTGGATCCAACCAACAACCATATTTGGTTAGCCACACCTAACCGGCACCCAGTTCCATCTTTCCTGTCTGAACCTTGCTTCTCGTGATACAATCAATCACTCCTTGACAGTTGTAGTCAGTTTCCTTCAGGTTAGTCTCTCTCCCACAGGTGTTTTGTCAGGTGGGTGCCTTCCTACTCCACATCCCACAGCACCACTCTGCAAAGTCACCTCTGCAGTTACGCTTCTGCAGTCACCGTTTCACCAAAAAGTGCTGAGCTGGCGCGTATGCTTGCTTTCAATTTCCCGAGCTGCACGCACCAAACTCTCAGGCGGGCGTGCACATAGCGGACGTGGCATTCTTTTTGGGGTCGGGCAGCCTTTGACTCTCAACTCACATGTCACCTCCTTTCCCATGTCCTCGCCTCCTTCCTCACCTGCGTGCACCAAACCCCCGGGTGGGAGTGCACATAGCAGACGTGGCGTTCTTCGTGCAGCCGGGCAGTCTGTTGGATGCAGAGGCACACGTTCTCGTGTGCAGGTGTGGAGGTGATCCACTGCCCGATCACCGGCTACTGCGCCCAGGGCCGCCTGTGCGACGGCAAGCCGGATTGCTGGGGGGAGCAGGGTGTGGAGGACGAGAATCAAGAGTTCTGTAAAGGGTACGTGTGTCTGGACGGGTGGAGGAAGTGTGCGGATGGGTTGCAATGTGTGGAGGCTGGTCAGTGGTGCGATGGCGCTGTGAACTGCTTGGATGGGAGCGATGAAGGGGCGGTTTGTGTTGTGGCTACTCCTCTTCCTCCGCCTCCGCCTGCTGCTGGGAACGGCTCAGGTGGTGGTTCAGGTGCTTCCAACAGCAGCAGCGCCTCGGTGGTCCTGAGCAAGGAGGAGATCGCGAAGCTGAAGAGGCTGGCTCAGGAGAAAAAGGCGGCAGCAGTGGCTGCCAAGAAGCAGAAGATGGAAGCCAAGCGGGCGGCAGAAGAGGAGAAGACGAAGCAGCGGGCGGCAAAGAACGCTGCGATCGAGGCGAAGATCCGAACGAAGGAGGAGAAAAAGGCTGCTGTTGCTGCGAAGAAGGTGGCTGTTGAAGCCAAGAAGAAGCGGCAGGCAGAGAAGGAAGCTGCGATTGCTGAGAAGAAGCGGAAGCAGGCTGAGAAGGCTGCTGCAATCGAGGCTGAGAAGAAAAAGGAAGCTGAGAAGAAGGCAGCTATTGAGGATAAGAAGAAGCAGCAGGCAGAGAAGGAGGCGGCGATTGCTGAGAAGAAGAGGAAGCAGGCTGAGAAGGCTGATGCTATTGAGGCGAAGAAGAAGAAGCAGGCTGAAAAGGCGGCTGCGGTTGCAGCCAAGAACAAGGCAACCACCAAGTAACCACTCAAGATACTGTAGTGCGTGTTGTGTTGTAAATTAGTGGGCTGGTCTTGTTTATTATTGCTTCTTGCATTGCTTGCATTTTTACAAGTTGCTTGTTCGTGTACGTGAATAAAAGCAGATAGCTTTTCATATCAACTGTATAGTAAAGATGCTAGTTGGGGTTAACATGTATATTGGCAAACGCCCGTTTATTGTTTCAATACTCTCTCTCTGAACTCTGTCAGTCAGAGTTGCCTCCAATTTTCAGGCTGAAAATTCAGACAACACTATGTTTTTTAGGCTGAACGTTCAGCGTTACACACAAATTTTAGGCTGATCACTTTAATAGGAATCTTGCCAACACTTCCTGCTGCGCAGCCGCGATTGGTTGGAATTGAACCTGATTACAACATTCCTGTACCAACGCGACTGTGCAGTTCCGCGCTCAGGAAATTTTGGTTTCCCGCCCGTGATTGACGGTGTTAGTGCCACACGCCGCCAGCCTGGCGGAAACCACTGTACCGTATTACCGGTTTCAAAGTGCACACTCGATACAAGGCTGAGGGCTCAGCCTACACTCATAAAATTAGGCTGAAATTTCAGCCTATACATAAAAAAAAAAAAAAACTCTGAAAAAACAAACAAGGTACATAAAGAAATACTTTGAGTTCAGACTAGGTAAAACAAAAAAGCCTGAACGAACTCTGAATCAGACTAAAAAGTCTGATATCTAGGGCCCTGATGTGCCCCTGTTATGACAAAGCACATAGGTACCGGTATAAGCAATATGCAGATTCTCTCATAGTGCTTTATATTGTACCTTGGAACCAGGCATCAAGCAAAGATTCGATGTAAGAGTATTTTTTAGGCAAATTAGGAAATATTTCACAGGATGAACTCTATGTATGTAATAATCGGCCCAACCTTTACCATTTGATGTGTTTGTATGTGTCGTGATCATTTTCATTATCCGCAACACCAGCATGCTTACCCTAATCACACTATGGTAGTATCGCAGATAGTCAGCTGGAGGTGAAACGCCATGCAGAAACAACAGCGACGCGGACTTCCCCCCCCCCCCCCCCCCAAATGAATGAGCAGAAGCGCGCAGAAACGCCCTCCCCGTGGGCAGGGTTGAATAGTGAGCATGAATAGTGCTGAATCAACACCCAGGTGGGCAGACATTTGTATTGCAACTTCAAGCCAGGGTCTCATGTAACCTAAGGAGCCATCAACTGCAAAACACTTGAAGCTAGGTAACCAAGTTAGTGCTGGCGAAGTTGTCTCTGGTTGGATCGGAAATTCGGCTTGCGACACACCCCGTCACTGCTCCAGAAGCAATTGCACAACACTTTTGGGTACTTGAGACTTTCGATGATTTGGGGGCATTTTAGGGCTGGCTCCGAACCAAGTTTCCAAGCCTAGAAGGTTCGGGTACCCCCAACGATTTGTGTTCGCTTCGCACCCCTCGCTTCACCCCACTTCAAACCTTACACCTCGCCAACCAATCACAGCCAAACTTTCACCATCAACTGCAAAACACTTGTAGTACGTGAGACCCTGGCTTTAAGCCGCGGTAACGCCGGCTAGATTAGAAGGGAACTGCGCCACGCGGAAGCAGGAAAAACTACCAACAAATTCTCTTTTGCGCCGACATCATCCATCCATGACATCCCATTCCAACCGAGGCGCTAACTACGGCTAAGTTTGGCACCTAAAGACTGATCTGAAAGCACAGTCCCAGCCTTCCCCGTGCGCCACGCCGCAACGCGCGCCTTGATTGACCTACCCCATCGACTTCTTTTTACGGCGAATAGCTCCCATTAGCGTCACCCACCTGATTCGGTACTACTACCTACCCATGCCTCACATGTCCATAGTAGAATCTACTGCTAATAAGCGAACCAGCTGGCTGTAGCGAAGCAGTGGTCGTTTTCGGTTTCCTAGACTTGATTTACGACCTTACTAGTCGGCTGAACACCCCCTCATATTAGCTCGAAATGCGTCGTCGAGCAGTTCAGCCACGGGCAACGCGCTTCTTTCTTCATCATTCTTGATTCCGAACATTCGCACTACAGTAAGCCCTAATTAAGCACAGTACTACAGCGTTGAGGCGTCATGGCCGCCGCGCGAATTGCAAGACGAACCGCGCCGACGAGGTGCCGCATCGCCAATACCCCAACGGTCCCTGTCCTCCTCCTCCTCTCCCTCGTCGTTTCACAGGCGGGTGGCGTCCCGTCAACCGCGGCATTACCAAGCACCAACCGCGGTCCCGGTCTCACGACTCACACAGAAACTGTTTCCGCGACGGCGCACACACAATCGTCTGCACGTTCTAAGAGTAGCCTCGTTATACGGCTGGTCAGTCACAGAACACCACGCAGAGATATCGGCGGAGTTATTATAGGCGGATTTTCAAGGCGGCATGATGATGGACGTGAATCAGCTATGGAGGTCGAAAAAAGTTATATTTTTGTGAATAGTACTTTAGTGCAAACGATTGCACGTCCGAGTCGAGGTCGCGAGTTGCTGCAGTGCACGGGGGGGAGAACTATGTATCCGGGCGGGGCGGGGTGCGTGGATCGCGCGTTTCTCTGCGAGTGGTGTTTGTGAGTGCTCAGCGAGGTGCAGTGTGGTGTGGTGGGGGATGGGGAGGGCGAGGAGGAGTGCAGCGAGCTGTACAAGGAGGGGTACTGCCAGCGACAAGGCATGGTGAGTGCTATAACTCATGCGCTGTTGTGAGGTAGTGTGAGCGGGTGTGCGCTGGTGCTCAGCGCACGTGCAGTGTGGTATGGTGGATAGTGAGGAGGGCGACGAGGAGTGCAGCGAGCTTTACAAGGACGGGTGCTGTCAGCGGCAAGGGATCGTGAGTGCGGCACCTCTTGCCCTGCTGTGCGTTTGTGTGCACTGTTGATCCCTGCATGTGCTGTGTGGGGAATGCGGAGGGCCCGAGGAGGAGTGCAGCGAGCTGTACAAGCAGGGTACTGCCTGCGGCAAGGGATGGTGAGTGCAGCAAGGTGCGGGTGTATTCGCACTGGTGTGTGCTGGTGTTCTTTGCATGTGCAGAAGAGTGGTATGGTGCAGAATGGGGAGGGCGAGGAGGAGTGCAGCGAGCTGTACAAGGAGGGGTACTGCCAGCGGCAAGGATGGTGAGTGAGTGAACACGCAGTACCTTACTCCTCTGACTCCCCCTGTACCTTCCTCCCTCCCTTTCTCCCTTCCCTTCCCTTCCCTTCCCTTCCCAGATAGAGTGCCCCCTCGACCCCACCTACTGCATATCTGAAACCGACCTCTGTGACAGGGAGGAGCATTGCCTGGGAGGCCCTGCACCTTACTCACTCCTCTTTTTCCCCCTCGCCTGTTGCCTGTCTCCACATGCCATTCCCTTTTCTTCCCAGATGGAGTGTCCTCTCGACCCCACCTACTGCATCGTTGAAACCGACCTCTGTGACGGGGAGGAGCATTGCCTGGGAGGCTGGGACGAGGCCAACTGCCTTCCCCACCCACCGTGACCCCACCTTACCCCTCTTTATCTCTCTTCCTCTCTTCGCTTTCGCCCTCCCCTTCCCAGATGGAGTGTCCTCTCGACCCCACCTACTGCATATCGGAAACTGACTTGTGTGACGGGGAGGAGCATTGCCTGGGAGACTGGCACGAGGCAACCTACTGCCTGAGAACTCATCATCTTGTTCCTCTTACTTCCCCTTTTTCTCCTCCCGTTCGCCCTTCCCTTCCTCCCCTTCCCAGATCGAGTGTCCTTTCGACCCCACCTACTGCATATCGGAAACTGACTTGTGTGACGGGGAGGAGCATTGCCTGGGAGGCTGGGACGAGGCAAGCTGCCTTCGAATTCACCATCCTGTTTCCCCCGTCTCCCCTCCTTTGTCGTCCCAGATCGAGTGCCCCCTCGACCCCACCTACTGCATCTCTGAAACCGATCTGTGTGACGGGGAGGAGCATTGCATGGGAGGCTGGGACGAGGCCAACTGCATGCCCCACCCGTGCCCCCCGGGCTGGCTCAAATGCCCCAAGACTGGTTACTGCACGCCTGCTGGTAACCTGTGTGACGGTGTTACAGACTGCTTCGCCACCCCCGAGCCTGAGGACGAGGACCCGGACCTGTGCCGAGCCTATGCGTGCCCGAAGGGTTGGAGGAAGTGTGCGGATGGGGAGCAGTGTGTGCAGCAGGGGCGGTGGTGCGATGGAGTGGTGGATTGTGCTGGTGAGTGCCCTGGGTTAGTGGGTCACTGGGATGGTGGGGTGCCAGCTTGCTGGCGGGATTGCTGGGCTGCACAACATGGGGAGCACTGCGTGCAGCAGGGGCGGTGGTGCGACGGAGTGGTGGATTGTGCTGGTGAGCGCCCTGGGTTAGTGGGTTACTGGGTTGCTGCATGGGCTGCTGGGCTGTTGAGTTGCTGGGTTGCAGGCTGGGTTACTGGGTGAAGGCTGAGGAGCAATGCGTGCAGCAGGGGCGGTGGTGCGATGGAGTGGTGGATTGTGCTGGTGAGTGGGTTGCTGGCAAGGTGGGACACTGGATAGCTGCGCTGTTGCAGTGCGTGCTGCAGGGTTGCTGGCTGGTTGCTGGATGCTGGATGCAGGGTTGCAGGGTTGCAGGGTTGCAGGGTTGCAGGGATGCAGGGTTGCAGGGTTGCAGGGTTGCAGGGTTGCAGGGTTGCTGGGTTGCAGGGTTGCTGGATGCTGGGTTGCTGGGTGAACGTGCAGTGTGTGCAGCAGGGGCGGTGGTGCGACGGGCTGGTGGATTGTGCTGGTGAGTGCCCTGGTCAGTGCGTTGCTGGGTTGCTGGTTTACTGGGATGCTGCATTGCTGGGTTGATGGGTTGCTGGGTTGATGGGTTGCTGGGTTGATGGCTGGTTTGCTGTGTTGCCGGGCTGCTGGAATTCTGAGTGAAGGGTACCGTGCAATGCCTGCGTGACGGCGGTGGTGCTATCGGCGATATGACTGCGGTGGTGGGAGCCATGGGCCAGTGGGTTTCTGGGATGCTGGCCTATGGGTTGCATGGGAGAATGGTCTTTAAGGTGAATGCTTTTATTCGTTTGTTGGCTGAAATGGGCCCGAACTGTTCTTGTATCGAGTTTTGCTCTTATACTTGGACCTAAACATATCAGTCGTCCACGTACACAATGATTCAGTCACTATTTCTCGCGTGTTGAATTGTCCAACCAGGTCCTCCCTCCCTCCCTTTCACCCAACTTTCCTGTCGTCATGCCCCGTCTCTCTGCTCACCCTGCCACACAGATGGGAGTGACGAAGGAGCTGTGTGTTCGGTGCCAGATCCCAAGAATGCCACCAAAGTAAACAAAGGCACCGGCTCGTCAAGGAGAAGCAGCAGCAGCGGCGGCGGTGGCAGCAGCAGCGGCGACGGTGGCGGCGGCGGCGGCAGCAGTAGCGGAACTGGTGTTGTAACGCTTGCTACGACAAGCTTCATGGAGGCCAGAACAGAAAATCTGTCTGCAAAGGCTAGGTCTATTGTGGAGGCGAAAGCAGAGCGGGCTTTGAAGAAAGCTGCCAAGGAAGCAAGGAGGAGGAAGAAGGCAGAGGTGACAGCGGCTAAGGCAGCCAAGAAGTTTCGGAAAGCCAAAAAAGAAGCTGCTATTAAAGCGAAGGAGGAGAGACTGGCAGTTAAGAAGGCTAAATTGGAGGCCAAGGCCAAGAGAAGAGCTGCCAAAGATGCAAGAAGAAGAAAGAAAGCTGCTAGGAAAGCAGCGATTGAGAGGAGGAAAGCAAAGAAACAAGCTGTGGAAGTTGGACTGAAAAAAGGAGAAATGTTGACAAGGAGAGGGTTGAGATAAAACGGGGACCTTCGAGTGCATTGTCTTGGCTCAAAATATTTTTTCCCATGATGTCTTCAGTAATTCAATCAAACTAAATGAAGGGGAAACGGTGTCTAAGAATTTACACTCATCGCTATATACTTCTGACACATGTTGGTTGTGTCAGTCGCAAAACCTCGTGTCCCTTTCAGCGTGTCAGATGCTTCGCCGCCGATATTGGACTCAATCGGACGGATCAGCGCTGCCGCTCTGCTGCAAGGCGCGGAACTTTCAAGATGAGGCGCTTCGAGATTTCAGTGGGAGGGAGCTCCGCGCCTTCCCCAGCTGGTTCCCCTTTCCAGGCCCACTCCATTCAAGGACAGACCATGTCACCACTCACTACCCAACAGGAACTAACGTTACCGTACGGAACCCTCTGGAACAGTCATTACGATTGTTATTGGGATCTCCTTCCCAGCCAAGTTCGGGGGACCTATATTTTTGTACCAGTGAGAGCTACGTGGATCGGCTTGTAGTTCATTGGGCTTTGCAAGTAGTGGTTTATCGAGCTAAACGAGTAGGTAGCTATTCAGCAGAGTTGATTCGCAGCCAGTAGGAGAACCTCGAGAGTTGCTCCTGATCTTTCTCGCCCACTAGCAAATATCGCGGGACGTGCTCGTATCATGTTTCTGTATCCTCGTTGATGACATTCTCGAAGGTGTCGTTTGCATCTGCTCTCGTCTTGAAGTTAGCTTTTCCCTAGTGTGTTGCTACACACGCTCGTCATGCTCTCGCAAATCTCCCCTAACGCGCAGCCTCCTAGTCGGACCTCACCAGCGTCTAGGACATCTCCCTCGATTAACAGTCCGTCTAAATCGTATTTTTACGACGCAGACGAACCTGCTGTAACTCGTAACTCTGGTTCGCGAAGTGGCCCGCAGCAGCAGCCAATTCGTGGTTACCAGTCCAGTGGCGATCGCGAGTACTATAGTAATACTACTAGCTCCGGTGGCCGACGCGGCACAGAGTTTTTCAACGACAGAACTCAACGGTCACCTCGTTCAGAGAACGTCATGGAGATGAACGACATCGTAGCACACAGGTCGCCTCGTACGGGGAGCGAGACGATGTTTCACGACAGGGCGAATGCTGCGATCAAGGCAGCCGAGGAGACGGAGGAGGCGAGGAAATGGCGCGCAGTGCTTCGAGTGATGGCCGCTGATTATAAGAAGCTCGGGCGATGCCATGGATTGTGAGTGGGCCCAGTTGTCTGCTCGCCATGCATCATGCATGATGCTGATTCTGTAGCCACTGGCGTTTTGGAACCCTTTGAAAACGATTCAAAAAAACGCCAGGACATCGGTAGTACCGTGGTTGCACCTGGCGAGATTGTTGTAGGTTGCATTCGACTACAAATGGCTTCGAGCCTCTTGAGTCGACTCAAAAGTCACCTCATAGGCGGTACAATGGTCACACCCGCCGAGATTGCTGTAGATCGCATTCAGCTACAAATGGCACCGAGAGCCTTCAATATGGTGGACGGTGATAAACGCGGGGTTTCGCAGAATCCCACGTCGAGTGTGTCGCTCAGTGCCGCAATCCGATTTTTCCGCAACGGCGCATTCCCACTAATTTTAATCACATTTTCCACGTGACGCATTCCCCCTTATAATGCGATTCGTTTTCCGCTGTGGTGCGATGCAGGCTTCAGCAGGACTACGAGCGGCGGCGGGTGGAGATGGAGCAGCTGCAGCAGCAGTTGAAGGAGCTTGCTGCGCACAAAGAGGTGAGTGCTTGTCGCACAACGAGGTGAGTCCTTGTCGCACGAGGTGGGTGCTTATCGCGCAACGAGGTGAGAGCTTAGTGCGCAGCGAGCCGTATGTTTATCAGATGAGTGCTTTCCGCTCACCCGCTCTCTCTCTGGTACCTCCCCGCTTGCGCTACCCCCTTCTCCGCCAGTCCCTCTGCGGGGAGATCTCCTCCAATGACGAGGTGACTTAGTCTCCCCTTTTATTCAAAAGTCCCCCCCTGCTCTTTCCCCTTCGCCAGTCCCTCCGCGGGGAGATCTCCTCCAATGATGCGCGGGCGCGGGAGACGGAGGCGCAGCTACGCGCGCAGATGCAAGCGGAGCGATCAGAGTTGGAACGGGGCGCAGCCGTCGCTTCCGCGCGCTCGGCTTCCGACCTCCGCGCGGCTCTCTCCGCGCGAGACGAGGCGTTTTCGCGCGAGCGCGCGGGGCTCGCGCAGCAGCTGGCGGACCTGCGGCGGGAGCTTCAGGCGGAGCGGGAGAAAGAGCGCCCGTGCTTCGAGTGCGCGGAGCGCGCCTGGCGGGACGAGGAGGAGGCGGAGGAGGAAGCGGAGAGGAGGAGGCGCAGCGAGGCGGAAGTTGCGCGCTGGCAGCAGGCGGCGGGACTTGCGGCGGCGGGACTCGTTATAGAAAGCGCCGCTAAAGAGTTCCTCTTAGACCGAGTGGACGATCTGGAGCGATCCGAAGTCGAGATGGAGCAAGAGCGACTCGAGAGCGAGAGGGCGGAGCGGGAGGAAGGGAGGCGGGAAGGGGAAGCGCGCGCTCGCGCGGAAGCCGGAATCCAGCGGGAGCAGATCTTGGCGAAATGGGCGGAGGAGCGGGAAGCGTGGGGGCAGCGCACGGCGGAAAAAGACCAGGAAGTTGCGCTACTGGTGGCGGAGAAGGCGGACGTAGAGATTAGGTTACGGGGCGCGGAAGCGGAGGTGGAGAGAGTTAAAGCGGAGGCGGCGGCGCAGCAGCGCGTGGTGGAGAACCTCACGCGCGACCGCCACATGCTCGCGCGCAAGTCGGAGGATCTTTCCGCGCGCGCGGCGGCGGCGCAGAGGCGCGCGGATGCGGCGGAGGAGGCGGCGGAGGTGGCGGAGACGCAGGCGGAGGACGAGCGCGACCTGGCGGCGTCGCTGCAGCGGGAGCTGCAGATGCTGAAGGCGAAGTTCCTCCACCAGGAGGCGGAGAAGGAGAAACTGTGAGTAGCGGTTAAGAAGTATGTTGGGAGAGGTTGGGCGGGAGAGAGGATGGGCGGGGAAGAGGAGGCGGGGTTCTTGAATCAAGAAGCGTGCAAGGGCGAAACTGTGAGATGGGAGGAGGGGGGAGGGAGGTTGAGAAGGATGAGTGACCAGCTGAGTGTGGTGGAGGAGCAGGATGAGCTGCGCCTTCCCTTTGCTTCCCCCATCCTCTTGGTCCTGCTTTTCATTACGAGCTTTCTGTTACGATCTTTCCGTTTCGCTGCTGCTGCTGCAGGGAGATGGACGTGGCAGAGGCGTGAGACCAGCTGAGTGTGGTGGAGGAGCAGGATGCGATCATTCTCCTCTACTGTTCCCTCAGCCCCTTCACAGCCTCGCTTCATCCCCTTCTCTCCGCAACTCCTCCCTCCCTGGCTGGATCGTCGCAGGGAGATGGATGTGGCAGAGGCGCGCGACCAGCTGAGTGTGGTGGAGGAGCAGGATGCGATAGTGAGGAAGAACCTTCGCAAGGCGGAGGAGGAGGTGAGAGCCCTTAGATTGCGGTGAGACGCGTACGTTTGCTGTTGATACACTGGGTAAATGTTTTTTTCTCTTGGTATAATGCGTCCCAGGACACAATCCACAACCCTCACCCTTCCGTCTCCCATGTTCTCCCTCGTCTCGTCTTCCCACTCCTCCTCCTGTCCACCCCAGCTTGACGTGTTGGTGGATGAGTGTGCGGAGATGAGGCGCATACTGCGGCTGACAGTGCAGGCGTTTGACTACCACAAGGACTCCATTCTGCACCTACCTGGGGTGAGTCGTGCCACCTTCAATATTGTCACCCTCTGTTTAGTCACACTCAGTATGGTCACATCGGAGTCATCATCTCGCATACTGCGGCTGACAGTGCAGGCCTTTGATTACCACAAGGACTCCATCCTGCACCTACCTGGGGTGAGTGGTCACGCTTGGTTTAATCACATGCAGTACTGTCACACTCGTATAATCACACGCAGTATTGTCACACTCGGTATAATCAAACGCAGTTCCGTCACACTTGGTATAATCACGCCGTACCGTCACACTCGGTATGGTGTGGTCACATCAAAGTCATCATCTCGCCTGGTGCGGCTGACAGATAGTGCAGGCGTTTGGCTACCACAAGGAGTCCATTCTGCACCTCCCGGGGGTGAGTGCTGCCGCGTGCAGTATTCTCGCACTTTTAGAACCACATTCAGTACTGTCACACACACTATGGTCCTATCTGAGTCATCACCTCGCCTGCTGCGGCTGACAGTGCAGGCGTTGGAATACCACAAGGACTCCATCCTGCACCTGCCGGGGGTGAGTGGTGCCTGCCGCGCTCACTTATGCTGCATTCTGTTCAGTCACATTTCACTACTAATGCACTCAGAATAGTCACACTGGACTGCATCTGTCAGCTTGTGCGCTGTGGCTGACCTACAACGTGTCGGGACTCACGGGGGCCGTTTGACCACCACAGGGACTCACATTGGAGCTTGTCGTCTTGCCTGCTGCGGCTGATAGCGTAGGTGTGACTCAAGGGGCACTTTCGAGAGAAAGGTCATATTGGAGTTAGTCATCTTTCCTGCTGCAGCTGACATAAGTACCTCACCATGCCCTTCATCCACCTCTCTCAGTCCTATCTTCCCATGCCCTATGCATCACCCATCAGATGAAGAGCCTGTCAGCTGAGCTCGTGACAGCAGTAGCAAAAATATTTGTTCTCAACTCTCTCTCATTTCCTTCTCACTTGCCCCTCTCTTCCCCCATCTCCCCATGTCCCACACACACCACCCATCAGATGAAGAGCCTATCAGATCAGCTTGTGAGAGCAGCAGCAGAGTTTGAGGATGAGGAACAAACAGATGGTTATGACAGCGTGGCAGGAGGCAGCTGAGCGAATGACAGTGCCAGGAACAACTAACTGTGCTTTCAATGAATTTGTTGGGAAGGAACTTGACGTTCGAAATGGATGAAGACTAGACTATATAAAAATAGGAGCAAGTTGAAATAGCTGTTGCGATATTCTGGCTCATGTGGCGTACGAGAAATATGTAAAGATCTGAAGTCGTTATTGCTGAATGTGTTGGAAAGTCACATAGAAGAGTGGATGATAGTGGACTAGGCATGACATTGTAGTTTGTTGTATATTTTACACAATGAGACGGCTTCTACCGAGTCCACTGACAACGAGATGGATAATGGTGGTTTGAGTTGAAGTCTCTGCATTGTGCTTCCTAGATTCCCTAGTTCCCGAATCCTCCTTTCTGGCTCCTACACCTCTCCTCCGGTAATTTCACGGGGTGACATACCCGAGTCGCGTTAACGTTTGCCCGAGAGGGTGTGAAATTTGACAGCAAAAAAGTTCTGATTAATTTCACACACGAGTCGCAAAGCCTGCAGCTGACATGGATAATGTACATCGCACGATCTCAAGGAAATTTATCCAGCCAGTGCCACATCACCACGTCAGGATTGCGTGGGGCTGGGGAACAACCAAAACAGAATCAGGGCGTTGCTAAGTTTTGTTTCGAAGGAATTCGTGTCAGCCTACGAAACGTTGACACTGTTTTTAAGGGAGACTAAGTTCAAAATTTACAGCAGGCCACACGACACGAAGTCAAATTACCGAGTCCTAAACTGACCAAGAATACGCCCCGAATTTTTCAGAAGTTGTGGCTTTCCCATCATCCTCTCGAGTATAAATTGCTTCATTTCTGTGGGTGGGGGTCTAGATGTTCAGGGCTGTCGCTTGCAGGGCGTTTGCCCTGCTGGACCTTGAATTCCAGGGTTGCCCTTGAAAGCTGAAATTGATGGGTTGGAAATATTCTGGCCCTGATTCTTTACAGGGCTGATTTTGGGCTTAGGCCTGGTGTGTAAAACCCTGATTTTGGACCCCGAAGTGACACCGAGGCGCGGTGTGAAATTAAGGGTAGTGAAGATATCGGAGAACAGGTGTAGTAAGAAAAGCCTCATTCAGCAGGGCGAACAGGGCCAATGATTTATATCTTCGCTCAGAAGGGTCGGGTAGTAATTGACGGTATTGACGATGATGGCTGCGGGATGATGGTGGTGGTGATAGACACTCCTAGTTTAGGGAGGAGTCTAGCTTCATTGAGATGTGGTCTTCCTGACAGCTGACAGCACTGAGAACAACATTGAGTAGTACAGTAGCTGAGAGGTTGAGGGCCGTCATGCTCTCATGTTATGTTGCGTGCAATAATTACTTGCATGGCTCCACGTGTTTGTTGTTCGCTTGAAGTAGCTCGGAGGCTTTCGACGGGATAAGCGTCACGGTTTTGTAACTCGGATCACTGTACCGCTGGTGTGCATCACTCGGGGTGCATCACTCTGTCAGCATGACGCTCTAAGTACTCACTCGCTAACGAACCCGAGCTGAATGCATGCGAGAACACTCAGGGTCTTAACGCTGGTGGAGCGATGCATCATGCATCGGAACTCTCGTTGCACCTGAACGCGGGCTGTCTTTGGTATCATTCCTCTTAACCTCGACAGACGGTGTCAGGAATAATAATTTACCCAGCGCAAGAACGCTGAACGATCGTCGGAGTCTGCTAGTCAACTTGATTTGGTTTTGCGATTAAGGTTACCTTACCACAAAGTCTACTGCACACGAGAACGTCACAGCAGAAGCAAGAAAACGCAATGATCAAAATCAGCCGTTTTGTATGACAATCTCAACTCAAAACCCCGTCCTCTCATTTTCGCCCTCCATAGCACCTTCACGTTCCTTGAAACAGCACTCTTACCAACACTTCCGTCCCCAATCACTCACCTTCTTCAGAACAGTGGTGGCGTGTTCCTGAAGCGCCTTGTTGTCTCTCATAGGGCCTGTGTAGTCCTTGGTCATGGATATGAGACCCTTCGCTTCCGGCACAATCTCGAACAAACTGCCAGTGGGGATTGTCACGGGTCAGTATAAGGTCAGGACCAAAGACACACAGATCTGAGCAACTTCAAGCACCAGGGGGGTTGAAACAGTTGTCAACGACGGCTGGAATCGAAACTCCTGGAAAGTCCTGGAAAGGCGCTTACTTGATGAAGAGCGACATGGCGTGGTACGGCACATCGGCCTGGAGCTTCGCCTTAAAGCTGTCTTTGATCAGTTGCACTTGCTCCGTGGGGAGGACGAACTCAGCAGGGCCGAGCGAACCCATGGTTAAGATTGACGAAGTGGCTCAGTGAGTAAGTGGATGAGTGGGTATCAGGCGACTAAGTGCTAAAGTTGCGGATGTGGAATCAGGTCAGCCTCAAGTGTGATGAAACGGCTGAGGGGAGCTAAGGTGATCCCTTGGGATACTGGTTCTGTTAGAGAGAACGGGAACGCTGATCAGGAATAGTGGGTCGTCGACAAGAGCTTGAGAGAGGGTTGAGTTGAGATAAATGTGGATCGGTGACGCCTGAACAAATACCTCGGAGTCTGGTGGTTCCGTGACCTTACGGACACCGCAAGTGACGCCTTTCATCCAAACGCGCGTCGACAAATACGAGGTAGTAGTTGGAGTTTAGCATAGTCATCTAGCCATTCTAAGACCAAGAGGGCCTTCTGATCAAGATCAAGGGTCAACACGCGACCAGAGAAAGGAAGCTTCAACCCATGGTAGTTCCAAGAGTCGCTTCAGATTCACAACCAGATGCGATCATAATCCGCCAGATGCGACCAGCAAGCTCAAGGTGTGCGAGATAGAGTCGAGCCAGCCATTCAAAACACGCGGGTGGCGATGATGCGCTGTCAGGCCAGCGCTTTGCTTGGGAGAGAAGGAACTTGGGCATTGCGACTGTTTCTCTGCGACACTCTCCAGCCAAATAGTGAAGACGTACTTTGCGCGCGTGGAAGGTCGCCAACACACAGCCAGCAGCGGGAAAATTTATGGTGGCCCAAGAATCTGCCCTGCTCCGACGTGGATAACCAAGCCCTAGGAGCCTGTGCATCGCGACTCCGAAAAAACAAGGGAAATGATCAGATTGGGGCCCCAGAGCTCTAGAAAAGTCGCCAACTTGGGGCCTCGTGTGTCGCAAGGAGTCGAACCTGGGCCGGACCTGTGCCCAACCAATTTCTAGCCTCATCCACGCGCTCCGTCAGACCTGACCACACAAGGTGACGAATTCCTCCTTGACGACATCGAAATTTTTGACTCGACATCTAAAAATTGACGAATTTTCCTCTCGTGCGTCATGCCTTCGAAGGGGCCTTAGCCCTAAACATCTTGCCGCACGGTATTTAGGGTTGATGCTTCCCCAATTATATGCCATCCGAATGGGGTTTATTTTTTGTGCCATTGCGATGTTGTTTTTTTGGGTTAGAATGATTGTTTCTCTGGGTAATTTACGATGACGAGTCACTAGCGAATTCCGTCAACCCCAGGCCAGTAGGTGGTGACCTGGCGAGAAGGCCAGGCTCGGCCTAACTGCCCAGGTGTGTTGGTTGCTTCGGGGGTACGTAGTAAGGGGCGCGACTCACGAGGCCCCAATTTGGCCACTTTACTGCTACTCCAGGGCCCCTTTTTGATCGTTTCCCATAAAACAATCCTCACGACCAGACCACACCTGTAGCGACTGACACGTGTCTTGCTCCAGCCTACCTTTGTTAACACCTAGGGAACAGAGACTTTACTATTTCGAGCGGTTCGAACTTTGTTTTTTGGAGGGCGCAAGTCAGCCCGCGCAGTTGCTCGAGAAAGGAGGGCACCGACCGAGGCTCGCAACTGTCAAGGGTCAGATGGGAACCCAGACTCCAAAAAGACGAATATCTGGCCACTATTTTTATTATTGAGTCAGTTAATTATGTAGCACAACAACGTTCAACTGTACAAGACAAAGAGTGCAATCGACTCTTAAAGACACCCTCCTGAACGCGGACACGTAACCTTTCGCAACTTGAGGAGGTAGGTGACACTTGGAGGCACCGTGGGGTAGCATCGTCTCGGAGGCTCCGTGGGGTGGCGACCTCACGGATCACGAAAGGTCAACTGTACACTTCATGACATGCCTCGGGAAGCCCATTAGCGATTGAAAGACAATGCAGCCTGATATATTGATATAATCGTAACCTAACTTTGAATATCTAATCACAAATTCGTTTAATTTCATGCCATGAGGAAGACCATCAGCGATTGAGAATCACAGTGGAATATCTTCACAGAATGCATAAACTAACTTCAAATATTATTAAGAGGTCATCTGTAGGACATGCCTCGGGACGGGAAGCCCACCACCTATTGAAAGGCACAACAAATAGGCTATCTAGATAGAATGCCTCATCTAGAATGCCTTCAGATATTATTGACCTTGCGCTCTCAGTCGTAAACGGGTTTCTCTTGCAGCCCTTCTCTGCTGCTTGTCAGCTGCATTCGATTTGGCAGATTTATTCAGCATGGCCCGAGTGAGGGCCGCTTTTGCCTGCAAAAAAAAGCAATGTACTTTAATATATGTTGAAATGCATGCTGTACATACGAAAATGGAGAGTAGGACGACACACAACGACAGCAGCATGGCACGCTGAATACAAAATACAAAACCGAGCACGAAATAAGGTAGGCACGGTAGGCAGCATTGTGACCCCAAACCCAGTTTCAACGCATCAAACTCACCAGCAGCTGATTCCTTCGCATGGTCGAGCTACCACCTGTATTCGCCTCCCCGCCCAACGACAGTGGCAGGGTGGCACTTATGGAGACGCCGGGCGGCAAAGGACGAGGATTGGAGGAGAAGGAGGAGGAAGTTGCTCCACGAGGAGGTTGTGCTTGGGAGAGAGAGAAGACAACGTCGGTCGGAGAGAAGACCATGCTGGTAGAGTCTGAAGATGAAATGGAATCGCATGGAATGTGGGGGGATAGGGGAAGGCAGTTCCTTGTGCGAGAAAAAGGCAGGAGGGATGAGGGGGAAGGTAGGAGGGGTAGGTAAGGAGGTGAAGCAGGAGAAAAAGGTGGGAGGGGCAAGGTAGGAGGGACGGTGGGAGAAGGGTTGAAGGAATCCGCAATCAGGCAGAAGGGTTGCAACACTATGTATTTCAGACGGCAGTGGCCACATCACATGGCAGATATTCATTCACTCTGTTGCACTCCACCCCTGCCACGTGGAATCATAAACCTGCTGCCACATAATGTCTTCTACCCCCTGCCACATGGCACCACATACCTCCTGCCATGGCACCACATACCTCCTGCCACGTGGCACCATGTACCTCCTGCTACGTGGCACCACATACTTCCTGCCACGTGGCATCACATCACATACCTCCTGCCATGTGCAGTGCGCGCATGGCCTCCATGAGATCATGCACACCGCAACGCCCACGAAACGCATCCATCTGACCACCACCAGCAACACCACCGCTGCCACTAGTGGCTGGATCCCTGCTGTTGCTGTTGATGCTCCTGCTGCCACTGGCGTTCACTTGACCACCACTGCCATCCCCATCAACAACGCTGCTGCTATTGCTGCTGCTGAAGCCGCTGTCTGTGACACTGCTGCCACTGCTAGCTGCCGCTGCAGCAAGCCTCCCAATCACCCGCCGCCCACTCACTCCTCTCCCCCCATCCCCACTCCCAGCAACCTCCACTCCCGCCTCATTAGTACCTGCCATACCCTTCCTACCACCCTTCCCTTTCACTCCTCCCTTCTGCTCCACCCACTCTTCTTGCCTGCCTTTCCCTCTTTCTTTTCTCACTTCCTCCTCCTCCCCCTCCCCGGCCACCACAGCAGCAGCCACAGCAGCGGCAGTGGCAGCGGCAGCAGCATCTGCCTCAAAACCCACATCTGCTGGAAACTCCTCCTCTGCAAGTCTCTTTCCTAGAAACACTGACCCTTGCGTAAAATTTTCTTTATCTCCAGCTACCAGGAGCCCCTTTTCCAGCTTCTCCCTCCTCTGCTTGTTCTCCCCCTTCCCCACATCCCCTCCCTCTCCCCCCTCACCCCTCTCCTCCTCCTCGTCCCTCCAGGGCCCGAAGTGAGAGTGAGAAACGGCGGGCTCCTCTGCTCCCTCTCCACCCCCCCCCTCCTCGTCGCCCATCAGCCCTCGCGGAGCTGAGCTGGCAGCCTCTGATTGGCTCTTGAGATTCGCTACGACGGCTGAGGGGTGAGCATCCGCCAGTATCTCCACCTTGAGAGTGGGGAAGCGAGCGATGGAGCCTGGTGTTGGAGGTTGCGTGGGGGGGGAGGTTTGCCCCCAACCACCGAATGGTGCTCACCTTCGAGTGAGCTGCAGATTTGCGTGGAGCTGAAGTTTGACTTCGGAAGACCAATTGATTCGGTGCCACATGGCAGCACCAGAAAGTTCGGGACTTGAAGGAACATTCGAATGAGTGAAATTCAAGTGTCGAATTTCACCCCTTCGATGTTACTCGAACATTCGAGTGTACCGCGGTTCGAGGTTACATGTGCGACACGATGTTTGCAGTTCATATATATTTGTGTGCTTTGTATTGCATGGAATATACTGAAATCGAGAATCACTTTGTACACAGTGCAAGTCGACACAAAATCCAGAGAGCTCCTATCCTACGTTCTAAGAGCACCACCTAGCACGTGAACGCCTATATCTCGGCGGATACTTAGGCGATCGACGTGTTCTACGGCTCGTTGGAAAGCCAACAGAGTGCTCCATCGTTTAGTACAAATCCCAGTTCCTGCAAAGTAGAGGAGAGTCCTTTACAACAGTG
Source organism: Closterium sp. Naga37s-1 (assembly GCA_947471745.1). NCBI lineage: Eukaryota > Viridiplantae > Streptophyta > Zygnematophyceae > Desmidiales > Closteriaceae > Closterium > Closterium sp. Naga37s-1. Next base: position 973,513 of record CANJKZ010000999.1, read on the forward strand.
GTATCAGAGCCAGGTTGGAGGAGTCTACGCGTGCGACAAGGAGCAAGCATGCCGACTTCAAGCGAGGCCTCCCGCACTTCCTTGGATGGTGTCGTTGTAAATTCCGGCGAACCCTGGGCAACCGCGACGATGTTCGACACGTCGGCGGAAATTTTTTTTACACGGGACAAAATTACTCCGCGTGGAAGTTTAAGTTCCAAGTGCTCATGATGGAGCGGGGACTTTGGGGTTTCTTCGATGGAACGGAGAAGAAGCCGGACGACGAGAGCGGCATCGCGGCATGGAAGAAGAAGGACCAAAAGGCGTTCGCTACGTTGATTTCGCGCATCGGCATCAATCTTGTGAGCTCGGTGCGCATGTGCATCAAGCTCGAAGCGTCGGCGCATGAAGCGTGGAAGCGGCTCGAGACCATCCACGTGAACAAGACTCTCCACGGCAAGATCCTAGCCCGGAATGCGTTCTACACGGTGAAGATGCGCGTGGGCGAATCAATGCACGAGTATGCGACTCGTGTGGAGGAACTCGGGGAATCGTTCATGGACCTCGGTGGAACGGTCACGGAGGAGGATTGGATTTTGACCTTGCTTTGCGGCCTTCCGGAAGAGTGGTCGACGGTGATTACGACACTCGATAGCGCGCAAGACACTTGGACGAAGGAAATGGTGGTCGGTCGGCTTCTCCATGAAGAATCGCGTCGCCGACAATTCGCTAATGAGAGCGAGGGTGCCGCCATGTTCTCCGGAGGGAGTTCCGGAGGAAAGTCCAAGTGGAACAAGGGCGCGACGAAGAAGTCGCCCGGAGGAAGCGATCGCAGCAAGGGAAACACATCGAACGGCGTGAGCAAGTGCCACTATTGCGGCAAAGCGGGACACTTTTGGCGTGAGTGTCGGAAGCGGCCGAGCGATTGGACTCCATCAAAGGCGCGGAACCACGAGGGCAACGCGCACACGGCATCCGGCGAGGCGGATGATACAAGGGAGTCGATAGTGTTATTGGCCGGTGACGGGAACAACACACCAAGCGATGCGTGGTTCCTCGACACCGGCGCAACACAACACATGACGCACTCGGCATCGTTCCTCACCAACGTTGGTGCACCGGGAGACGTCACGCGTGTCGTCTTCGGAAACAACAAGTCGCTACCAGTGGTCGGAGTTGGGAGTACGCGTCTCATCGTCGATGGCGGACCGGTGGACATCACGAACGTGCTTCACGTCCCGGGGTTGAAGGTGAATCTACTCTCCGTCACTCAACTCGCGAAGAAGGACGTGAAGGTCACCATCGATGGCGCGACGATGAACCTCTTTTGGAAGGGGAAGCAATTCGCACAAGGCGTTCTCAACGGAGAACTCTACCAACTCAAGACGCACCCGAGAGCGGCTTCATCCAACGTTGCGCAAGGATCCAAGGCAACTCTCAAGGCGTGGCATAATCGGCTTGCGCACGCCAACTACGACTCGGTCAAGGAGTTGGCCAACAAAGGACTTGCGAAGGGAGTCGACGTGATCGCCGGCGACAACGAGAAGGGCGTGTGCGCGGCGTGTGTCGAAGGAAAAATGGCTCGCAAGCCATTCGGTAGCCGAACGTCACCCCTCGCTAAGGACCCGCTTGCGCTTGTTCACATGGACGTGTGTGGACCGATGCGACATGCATCAAAGGGAGGAGCGCGGTTCCTCTTGGTGATGCTCGACGACGCGACGCGGATGTGTTGGACCCAGCTCTTGAAGGCAAAGGGCGATGCGGCCAAGGCGATTCAAGATTGGGCGCTCGAAGTTTGCGACGACGACAAGAAGCGGATCAAGGCTATTCGCACCGATGGTGGTGGCGAATTCGTGAACAACGAGCTTGCGAAATGGATGAAGAGCAAGGGCATCAAGCATGATGTCACAACACCCTACACACCCCAACAAAATGGAGCGGCGGAGCGGCTTAATCGCACGTTGGTGGAAGCGGTTCGTTCTCTTCTTCAACACTCCAAGCTTGGGAGCAAGTGGTGGGTGAGGCGAGTTCGTTAGCGGCGTGGATTCGCAACCGTTTGCCGACAAAGGTGCTCCCGGGAACGACTCCGTTCGAAGCATGGACCGGAACGAAGCCGAACATATCACGCCTACGCACCTTTGGGTGCCTTTGCTACTACCATGTACCGGATCCCCTTCGCCACAAGTTGCAACCGAAGGCTCGTGCGGCGATCTACTTGGGAATTGCGGCGAACGAGCGTGCGTGGCGAGTGTGGGACTTGGGCGACAAGCGTGTCGTCACGTCTCGGGATGTGGTCTTCGACGAAGACAAGTTCCCGACGAAGGAACAACCAACGCCGCAACTCACCGTCGTCCTTCCCGCACGAGAGGAGGATGAAGCGGTGGAGGTTCCATCACAAGTGGAAAAGGAAGCCGAAAATGGAGGGGGAGAGAATGAGGAGAGCGACGACGACGTGGTGGAGGTGTCACCAACCGAGGCGGCAACTTCCTCGACACCTTCCTCCCTCCCATTGGCGTTGACACGCGAGCAACGTACACGTCGCCCCAACACGAAGTACAACGACTACGCTATGGTAGCCGTTGGGGAGTTGGACGAGGAGCGTGCGGCATATTGCTTCGCAACCTTGGGTGATGACCCTCGCACCCATACCAAGGCTTTGGCTTCTCCGGATGCGCCACTATGGAAACAAGCGATGGAGAAGGAACTAGCCTCGATCAAAGAGAACGACGTGTTCGAGCTCGTCGACCCGCCGAAAGGTGCCTACTTGGTGGGGTGCAAATGGGTGCTTAAGAAGAAGTTGGGAGCCGATGGGAGTGTCGAACGCTACAAGGCGAGGCTTGTAGCTCAAGGCTACACTCAACGGGAGGGGGAGCACTATAGCGAGACCTTCGCTCCCGTCGCTAAGGCTACAACTCTTCGGGTGTTGCTCGCGCTAGCGGCATCTCTCAACCTCGAGGTGGAGCAATTGGACGTTTGCACCGCCTTCCTCTACGGGCTTCTTATGGAAGAAGTCTACATGCGTCAACCCCCGGGGTACGATGACGGTAGCGGAAGGGTGTGGAAGCTCAAGCGTACCCTCTACGGCTTAAAGCAAAGTCCACGCGGATGGTACAAGCGCATCGATGACTTTCTTCTTCAACACGGCTTCGCGCGTAGCGAGTGCGATAGCGCTTTACACGTGTTGAAGGAGGGGGAGAAGCAATTGGTGCTTTTGCTCTACGTCGATGACCTACTCCTCTTCTCCGACTCCAAAGACCTCATTCGGGAGGTCAAACAACGGCTAGGGGCGGAGTTTGCAATGAGGGACTTGGGGCCGGTCACGTACTACCTTGGGATGCACGTCGACCGTGACCGAACCAACGGGACCATCCACCTCCACCAAGAGAAATATGTGAAGGGGGTAGTGGAGAGCTTCGGCATGGGCAATAGCAAACCGGTGGGAACACCACTAGCTACGGGATTTTCTACCCTCACGGGAGAGGAAGAATCCACCCTCGACGAAGCCGAAGGGAAGCGGTTTCATTCGCTAGTGGGCTCGCTCATGTATGCCGCCGTTTCTACTCGTCCCGACCTCGCATACGCCGCCGGGGTGCTTGGACGAGTCGTGAGCAACCCTCATACCAAGCACGTGCGTGCGGGAGGACGCGTTCTACGCTACCTCCAAGGCACACCTAACTTGGGGCTCGTGTATGAAGCCGGCCCTATCGAACTCAAGGGGTATGCCGACTCGGACTACGCGGGAGATCCGAGCACGCGCAAGAGTACCTCCGGGTACGTCTTCACCTTGCTTGGGGCAGCCGTGAGTTGGCAAAGCAAGAAGCAACCAACCGTGGCTCTAAGCTCAACGGAAGCGGAGTATATGGCACTCACTCAAGGTGCCATGGAGGCGATATGGTTACGGCGTCTTCTAGCGGAGCTTGGGCATCCTCAAATGAACCCAACTCCTCTCTTTTGTGACAACCAAGCCGCCATAAGCCTCTCTCACAACGCCGTCCTTCACGGGCGAACCAAGCATATCGAAGTGAAGCATCACTTCATTCGTGAGGCGGTTGAGAAGGGTGAGGTCAAACTCACTTACATAAGCACCAAAGCTCAACCCGCGGACTTCCTCACTAAACCACTCCCTAAGGATTCATTCCGTGCATGCTGTGAGCGTGTTGGATTGAACTTCTAGTGGCTTGGGTGCAAGGGGGAGTGTTGGAGGTTGCGTGGGGGGGGAGGTTTGCCCCCAACCACCGAATGGTGCTCACCTTCGAGTGAGCTGCAGATTTGCGTGGAGCTGAAGTTTGACTTCGGAAGACCAATTGATTCGGTGCCACATGGCAGCACCAGAAAGTTCGGGACTTGAAGGAACATTCGAATGAGTGAAATTCGAGTGTCGAATTTCACCCCTTCGATGTTACTCGAACATTCGAGTGTACCGCGGTTCGAGGTTACATGTGCGACACGATGTTTGCAGTTCATATATATATGTGTGCTTTGTATTGCATGCAATATACTGAAATCGAGAATCACTTTGTACACAGTGCAAGTCGACACAAAATCCAGAGAGCTCCTATCCTACGTTCTAAGAGCACCACCTAGCACGTGAACGCCTATATCTCGGCGGATACTTAGGCGATCGACGTGTTCTACGGCTCGTTGGAAAGCCAACAGAGTGCTCCATCGTTTAGTACAAATCCCAGTTCCTGCAAAGTAGAGGAGAGTCCTTTACAACACCTGGGAGGGCGGGAGGGCGAAGAAAGGAGTGTGCTTGAAGCGGGAGATATTAGAAGCACCTTTACTGGCTCATCTGCCAGTATCTATCTCCATCTTAAGGGTTGGGAAGCCTGGGAGGGAGGGAAGGGAGGGAGAACAAGGAACTGTGTTTCAAGTAAATCTGTGGCAGTCTAAAGAGTGGGATCGATGGAGCCAGTGTCTCCATCTTGAGGGTGGGGAAGTGAGCGATGGAGCCTGCGAAAGGAGGAGGTGGAAAAATGGGAGGAGTGGGGGTTGAGGGTGGAGGGAGGGGGGAAGGAGATAGACAGGTGAAGGAGGTGCACGTGCTGGTCAGTTGTCAGAATAATGTTCCCAAGAAAAACTGTGTGTGTGTGTGTGTGTGTTTGTTTTTGTTTTTGTTTTACTTATATTGATTGAGAATGTGACTTGGCTTGTTAACTCTCCTTCAGAAGAAAGCAATGTCACCTTGAAATTGGGATCCATCTGAGCTTGGAAAATCACCTGAACCTGAGAAATCACCTGAGGCTGACAGCTGGACCCAGAGGGTCTGGAAGAGCCAGTACTCAACAACAGAAAAGCCCTGCTGGAAATCCTGGGAAAGCAACAGAGAGAGGAGGGGGGGGGCGGGGGGGGGAGGAACGGGAGGGAGCAGGGGAGAGTGAAGAGAATGAAGAGAGGGGAGAATTGGTGTGTTTTGCAGAGAATGTGAATTGTGGCAAAAAGGCTCAAGAGGCAGTGCCTGGCATGACATGGCATGACCCTGGCTTGGAATCATGCAGCACGAAAGAAGGTAGGGATACAGAGAACGAGGGGAGGGGAGGGAGGGTAGGGGAGGGGAGGGGAGGCGACGGCTTGGTGGTTGGAGAAGATGAGAGCTGGAAAGAATGGATAACATGTGGTGTTGCACGGTGTGGCATGTCATGATCAGATGTGGTGGTTGATCGTGTGCTGTTTGCCATGTGCTCCATGCCATGTGCCACATGTCATGTGCACCATACCACACCACACCACACCACATATGCACGCACCACAATCTTCACACATGCAGGCGCGTCCACATCCATGCCGCTCTGCCCCTCACGACCCTCCTCCTCCCCCTCCTCCCCCTCCATCCCCTCCTCCTCCACCTCCTCATCCCCATCACCAGCAGCAGCAGCAGCAGCGGCACCAGCAGTGACCCCCAGATTCTCCCGCGCCACGCGTCGGCTATTGCTGGTCTCCACTCTCACTCGCAGGCGGTGCCGGAACTGCTGCTGCTCCGCCTGCTCTGTTTCCCAGTCCGTGTGCTTTCATGGTAGCACTGCCATGCCATCCGTGTCCTATTAAGATGGGAGGACGGAAGGAGTGCGGAGAGAATCTGAAAGCGCCGCTGCCCTCCTCCACCTTCCATGCCCTCCGTATTGCCATGCCCTCCTTGCCCTGCTTTCACTTGGAAGGAGGAGGGGGGTTGAAGAGGCGTAAAACAAATGAGCGAATTCAGGGATTGCAAACACTGTGCGATGGTATTTTCAACAGACAGGGGCACCAGCGTAGAGCACCAAACTGGTTGTAATGGAACACCTCCCGTGGTGGAACACCCATCGCTTCAATTCACCCCCCCCCTTGCTCCCTCGCCATGCTACTCCTCCCCACAACCCACTTCACCAAATCTCCTCCTTCAGCAGAAGATGGCAGCAAAGCCAACCCCTTGCCTCCCCCATACCAACCACCCCTCCCGTGCTCCTCGCCCCCCTTCCTCACCACAGTGCGCTCCACAAAGGGCTGATCCCGCAGCAGCAGCAGCAGCGGCTGGCAGTGAAAATACCCCCCTTCCTCCTCCCCTCCCCCCCCCAGAAACCTACCCCCCCACCCCCTTCTGCTCACCACAGCGCGCTCCACCAAGGGCTGATCTCGCAGCAGCAGCAGCAGGCAGAGTTCGGCGCTCCTCTTTGACGCCATCTTTGCCAGCCGGTGCTGCTTGTTCAGATGGGCCGCTAGCTGGGAATGGGGCGGGGGAGAAAGAGAGTGGGAAAGGGGAGGATGCAAGAGAAAGAGAGAAGGGGATATGAGTCAGCACAGGCAGCAGGAGACAGAGCTCACGTTCCGCTTTGATGCTAGCTTTGCCAGGCAGTGCTGCTGTTCAGATGGGCCGCTATCTGTGGTGGGGGGGTAAGGGAAGGAGAGGGGAAGGAGGGAAGAAGAGGGACGGAGCCGAGATCACAGAAAATGCTGTGTGAGATGGTGTACAGCGAGCAGGTGTGGTGGAGGAAATAAGGGAGAGGGGAGCTGTCGAGGGGGTTGCACGCCTGTGCATGGCACCACACCATGGTACGAGAGTACGCCTGTGCATGGCACCACACCATGGTACGAGAGTACGCCTGTGCTTGTGCTCGCTTGCGCTTACTTGAGTACTGCACGTGGGCTCAGCGGGGAAAGGCTGCGGGAGGAGCTAGCCAGGTGGGATATGAGTGACACCTGCGTTGCTTCCTCCTTTTGTGTGCATCGTTCTCCTTTGTGGTTTGTTGATTGGTTGTTTGCTTTCTTTTGTTTCAGTTATAGTTTTGTTGGTTTGTTATTTTGTCATTTTCTTTTGTTAATTTTTTGCTTTTTAATGTCCTCACCTTGTCCCAGTCAACGCCTCGTGACTCTCGCTCCACCGTCTCCTCCCTCCTTCCGTCTCCCTCCTCGCCCTCAACCCCCACTTTGTTTTGCTCAGCTCTGCCCTCCCTCCCTTCCGCTGCATCCCCCTCCCCCACCCCCACCCCCGCCCCCACCCCCGCCCCCACTCCCTCCTCCTCCCTTACTCCCTCCCCTCCCCACACTCTGGCTGCAGCACCCCACGCCTTCCTCCTCCCACCTCCTCCCCTACCCGACCGCCCTCCTCCTTCTGCCCCCCCTTCCCCTGCTCCGCCCTGTCCCCTCCCTCCATCCCCGTTTCCCTCTTCAACAGTCCCCCCCTTCCCATCCGCCCCCTGGACAGTACCTCTCCCTCCCTGCTTCCCGCCCGCCTCCCCACGATCCCGCTTCCCTTGCTGCAGTGCTGCCAACAGCTGCCGGTGCACGAGCAGGTCGGCATAGCGGCGAATGGGCGAGGTGAAGTGGGAGTAGAGGCTGGAGGGAGGCGAGGGAAGGATGGGAGGGGAGAGGGAAGCAGAATGGAGTGTCAAATCAGCTTTGAGCGGAAACTGCCAGTGCATCAGCAGGTCAGCATAGCGGCGAATGGGCGAGGTGAAGTGGGAGTAGAGGCTGGAGGGGGGCGAGGGACGGAGGGGAGAGGGGAAGGAGAGTAAGGGAAGGAGAGGAGCGGAGAGGGAGGCAGGAAGGAGTGTTGAATCAACTGAGAGCAGCAGCAGCTGTGGGTGCACTAGCAGGTCAGTGTAGTGACGGATGGGGGAGGTGAAATGGGAGTAGAGGCTGGAGGATGGGAGGGATGGGAAGGGCGTGAGTGGAAATGGGGTGAAAACGGAGTTTCCCTTGAGAATCGACTTGGAAATGGGGCAGCAAAGTGCCCTGGAAAGAGAGTGTTGAATAAACTCAGAGTAGCAAACTACTGCGGGTGCATGGCAGGTCAGCACAGCGGCAGATGGAGGAGGTGAAGTGGGAGTCTAGGCTGGAGGGAGGGAGGGATGGCACGGAGGACGTTTCTACACTTTTTGGCAGGTCGGATTGTAAGTGGCTCTGGGAGAGTGAGAGACCGGGACATGCCACCGATTCCCCACTGCCAGGGAGTAGTGATATGTCCTCCTGATGCCACTTGCTGCTGCTATTATCCTCCGAGTAAATGCACTTGTGACAAGGTGACTCGTGCGTTGATTCTAAAGGGACGAGTGCATTCTCTCCAACGCCAGGTACTCGGGAGTGGTTCGGTGCGAGGAAATAGGCCGAACGTGAGGGTTGCGTGACCCTCGGGATGTACTCGCAAAAGTGTGAGTACAGTAAGGAATTACAATTCCTTACACTCTCCCAACTTCCAAACATGACCTCCTCATACTAGAAGAGTCCCTCAATAACGAAGCTGCCGTCGACTACATAGTGTATACAGTGATTTTTTGAGACGTCTCAGAAATTCACTGTATACACGTGGTACTTTTCAGGTGAATTTTGAGATTATCATAACTCACTCGATCCTATAGTCACCTCGACTCGACACATGCCACTCACTCCACTGCGAGGCCGTAGTGATGAGCCCCGATGCCGTCCGCTGCTGCCGCTGATGCTGGCAGGTACTCCGCCTGATGTGCATGTGGATACAATGGGGATGACATAAGGTTGGCGTGTGCATGGCACAAGGATGTTGCAAGTTTGCAAAATGCGCGCATACGCACGAATGAATGTGCGTGCGAGCATACGCACATGAATGAAGGTGCGTGCATGCATGGTGCCACCACATCCCATTGCGTCTTCCCTTTTTTCCTCTCACATATCCATGTCTCATCTCCATGTCTCATCTCCATGTCTCATATCCATGTCTCATATCCATGTCTCATATCCATGTCTCATATCCATGTCTCATATCCATGTCTCATATCCATGTCTCATATCCATGTCTCATATCCATGTCTCATATCCATGTCTCATCTCCATGTCTCATATCCATGTCTCATATCCATGTCTCATCTCCATGTCTCATATCCATGTCTCATATCCATGTCTCATATCCATGTCTCATCTCCATGTCTCATATCCATGTCTCATATCCATGTCTCATATCCATGTCTCATATCCATGTCTCATCTCCATGTCTCATATCCATGTCTCATATCCATGTCTCATATCCATGTCTCATCTCCATGTCTCATATCCATGTCTCATATCCATGTCTCATATCCATGTCTCATATCCATGTCTCATATCCATGTCTCATCTCCATGTCTCATATCCATGTCTCATATCCATGTCTCATCTCCATGTCTCATATCCATGTCTCATATCCATGTCTCATATCCATGTCTCATATCCATGTCTCATATCCATGTCTCATATCCATGTCTCATCTCCATGTCTCATATCCATGTCTCATATCCATGTCTCATCTCCATGTCTCATATCCATGTCTCATCTCCATGTCTCATATCCATGTCTCATATCCATGTCTCATATCCATGTCTCATATCCATGTCTCATCTCCATGTCTCATATCCATGTCTCATATCCATGTCTCATATCCATGTCTCATCTCCATGTCTCATATCCATGTCTCATATCCATGTCTCATATCCATGTCTCATATCCATGTCTCATCTCCATGTCTCATATCCATGTCTCATCTCCATGTCTCATATCCATGTCTCATATCCATGTCTCATCTCCATGTCTCATATCCATGTCTCATCTCCATGTCTCATATCCATGTCTCATATCCATGTCTCATATCCATGTCTCATCTCCATGTCTCATATCCATGTCTCATATCCATGTCTCATATCCATGTCTCATCTCCATGTCTCATATCCATGTCTCATATCCATGTCTCATATCCATGTCTCATCTCCATGTCTCATATCCATGTCTCATCTCCATGTCTCATATCCATGTCTCATATCCATGTCTCATCTCCATGTCTCATATCCATGTCTCATATCCATGTCTCATATCCATGTCTCATCTCCATGTCTCATATCCATGTCTCATCTCCATGTCTCATATCCATGTCTCATATCCATGTCTCATATCCATGTCTCATCTCCATGTCTCATATCCATGTCTCATATCCATGTCTCATCTCCATGTCTCATATCCATGTCTCATATCCATGTCTCATATCCATGTCTCATATCCATGTCTCATATCCATGTCTCATATCCATGTCTCATATCCATGTCTCATATCCATGTCTCATATCCATGTCTCATATCCATGTCTCATATCCATGTCTCATATCCATGTCTCATATCCATGTCTCATCTCCATGTCTCATATCCATGTCTCATATCCATGTCTCATATCCATGTCTCATATCCATGTCTCATCTCCATGTCTCATATCCATGTCTCATATCCATGTCTCATCTCCATGTCTCATATCCATGTCTCATATCCATGTCTCATATCCATGTCTCATCTCCATGTCTCATATCCATGTCTCATATCCATGTCTCATATCCATGTCTCATATCCATGTCTCATCTCCATGTCTCATATCCATGTCTCATATCCATGTCTCATATCCATGTCTCATCTCCATGTCTCATATCCATGTCTCATATCCATGTCTCATCTCCATGTCTCATATCCATGTCTCATATCCATGTCTCATATCCATGTCTCATCTCCATGTCTCATATCCATGTCTCATCTCCATGTCTCATATCCATGTCTCATATCCATGTCTCATCTCCATGTCTCATATCCATGTCTCATATCCATGTCTCATCTCCATGTCTCATCTCCATGTCTCATATCCATGTCTCATCTCCATGTCTCATATCCATGTCTCATCTCCATGTCTCATATCCATGTCTCATATCCATGTCTCATCTCCATGTCTCATATCCATGTCTCATCTCCATGTCTCATCTCCATGTCTCATCTGCGTGTCTCGTCTGCGTGTCTCACCTCTGAGAGTGCATGCGTGGTGAGAGCCTTGAGCCCGTACTGCAACAACAGCCATGAAATGATGATGCGGAAGAGACAAGCAAGCAGATATGCGGGAGACATGTATGAAAGGGGTGAGACATATGCAAGGCATGGCAGCAGGGGACCACAGCTGGAGAACGAGCATCAAGTTAGGGAATGTTTTCTTCTTAAGAGTGCAGACAATTTAAGAGAGAGCATCCAAGGTAGCGGCAAGCGGAAGGGGAGTTAGAGAAGGAGCTTCATGAGTCTACTCCAACGAAGGGTTTGGTGTGGAGCTCACATCCAGGACGGGGTCTCCCAGGTGCTTCACTGCTGCCAGCGACGCTGCTAGCGCCTGTTGGGAGGGAGGTGGGGAGTGATGATGGGGTTTATTGCTCAAAAGAAGGGAGGGCAGGGGAGGGGAGAAGAGTGAGGGAAGGGGAGGGGAGGGGAGGGGAGGGGAGGGGAGGGGAGGGGAGGGGAGGGGAGGGGAGGGGAGGGGGCGGGAGGGGAGGGGAGGGGAGGGGAGGGGAGGGGAGGGGAGGGGAGGGGAGGGGAGGGGAGGAGAGGAGAGGACAGGAGAGGACATGAAAAGGAGAAGGGAGGAGAGAAAAGGAGAGTAGAGTAGTGAAGGGAAGGGGAGGCAAGCACGAAAGGGGCATGCAGAACGTTCAATAACATTTTCCAAGCTAGTATGATTGCTTGCATGACTCCTTGGAAAGAAACGATGTGAAAGGTTCAAAATTCAGTTGTTCCATGCGCCTTGGATGAATGCTGACCTTGTTTGTTGACGTTTTTAGTGCAATGCCTCGCACCGCGCAGCACTGAGAGGAGGGCACACAGAGACAAGAATAGAAGAAAAGGTGCAACACAGGGCATTGACACACATGAAACCACTGAAGAGTTTACAGAGGCTTATATAGAATAAAAAAGTGCAAAGTTTGATGCTTGTTAGCGGGTGATCTGCATGCCATGCTGCCGTCACGCCATATCACCCACATACATGACACAGCACTCAGACCTTGTTCACCCCACCATCATCCACATGCATCACACAGCACGCACACCTGCTTGACCTCACCACCCTCACATGCATGAGATGGCGGAAGCCGTTTGGGCGAGGAGGAGCGTGGCGCCGCAGAAAGGCGGTCGATGGGAAGGCCCTGGCTCCGTTCCAACAAACCATGATGGGGGTGGGGAAAGTAGAAGGAACGAAAGTGCAATCGAATTGCAGAGTAAGACAGGGCACGAGCATGCAACAATGACAGAAAGAAGGTTGGGGTTCTCACCGGGTGAGCTTGCGGGCGACGGCAGCATTGGCCAGCACCATGAGCTCCGCCACCACTGCGTTCATCTGATGGTGGGCACAGGGCAGGGGGGAGTGGAGAAGGAGGAGGGGCACTGGCGAATGAGGAAGGAGAATCGCACGGGATACAGCAGCATTGGAGGGCACGGCACCAAGAGATCTGCCACCACCGCGTCCATCTGATGGCCGGCAGCGGACAGGGAGAAGTGAGGGAGAGAGTGCTGGAGAGTGAGGGAGGAGGATTGCATAGGAGTGAGGGACGGCGTTGGCGAGCAGTGTGAGCTCTGCCACCAGAGGGGGGACGTTCAGGTGAGGACGGAACCGCAGTGTTGGCGAGCAGCATGTGATGCACCGCAGGGGGGAGGGGAAGCCGTGCGTTCTGTTCCGGGAGGATGAAGGGGGTGTGTGGTACAACAAAAGGGAGGAGAGTTGCAAGCGAGTGGAAGTGGAAGGAGGCACTGGCTAGCTAGCCAAGCATGCAGTAGATCGGTTTTGTGGATTCTCAGAACCGAGCACAACCCCTCTTTCACCACCAACCCTTCTCACTACTTCCGGTGATATCGAGTCTAACTATAACCCCCCCCTCACCACGATCCCTGCTTTCACTAACCGGAATCTCCTGCTTGCAGAACACTCTCCTGGGCGGCCCTGTGCTCTCGTCCAACTCAAATGGCAGCTCTCACGGCAAGCCCCAGCGTACCCACACTCGCACCACCGCCTCCCCTTCCTCACCAGCCCAGCCCACCCACCGGGATCTCCTGCTTGCAGAACACCCGTTTGGGCGCCCCTCTGTTTTCACCAAACTCAAACCGCAGCTTTCACTGCAAGCCCCAGCGCACCCGCCCTCTCACCACCACCTCCTCCCCTCACACTCACTCACCACCACCAACCCACCCACCAGGATCTCCTGTTTGCAGAACACTCGTTTGGGCGTCCCTCTGCCCTCATCAAACTCGAACCGCAGCTCCGCACTCGCCAGCTCCAGCGCCCCCGCCCTCTGCCTCTGCCGCCGCAGCTCCTGGGATCAGCAATGAGAAGGGGGTGGTGGTGGTGGGAGTAAAAGAGGAGAGGGAACAGAGCTCTGCTTCGCACTTGCCAGTTATAGCGCGCCCGCCCTCTTCCTCTGCCGCCGCAGCTCTTGGGATCAGCAATGAGAAGGAAGGAGGAAAGAAGAGGGAGCCATGTAAGGAGGGACCAGAGCTCTGCTCCACACTTGCCAGCTCCAGCGCCCTCGCCAGCTGCCCCTGCCGCGCAGCTCCTGCAACTGAGTAAGTCCAGTAATGGAGGGGGGAAGGCAAGTAGCCAGATGATGGGGGGAGGGAGGAAGCCATACGAATAATGTGGGGAAAGAACTCAAGTGCAGCTCAGAGGAAGGTTGCTTACAGAGGAGGGGAAGAGGTGTGAGGCAGAGCGAGCGGCAAAAAGCGGTGAAAATAGAGCTTCGGAAAGCGGGTGTCGCAGCTGAGGCCCTGTCTCGGGAGAAGGCTGCGTTGGAAAAGCAGCTTCGGGAGATGCAGAGTCGGGAGGAGCGGGGTGAGGAGGAGAGGAGGGAGCTGGAAGAGGGAAACGTTCTCCCACCTCAGACCCTCTTCCAGCTCCCTCCTCTCCTCCTCACCCCGCTTCTCCCGACTCTGCATCTCTCGAAGCTGCTCTTCCAACGCAGCCTTCTCGCGAGCCAGGGCCGCAGCTGCAGCACCCGCTTCCCGAAACTCTGTTTTCACCGCTTCTGCAGCCCGCTCTGCCTCACACCTCCTCCCCTCCTCTGTAAGCATCCTTCCTCTGAGCTCCATCACTTCCTCCTCCTGCAACTCAGGCTAGCCCTGAGGGCGTTGTTAGCCCTGAGGGCGTTGTTAGCCCTGAGGGCGTTGTTAGCCCTGAGGGCGTTGTTCGCTCTCTCAACCTCACCTCTCAACCCAGCCAGCCAACCAGCGCCACACGCCCCCTTGACAACAGGGTTCCGTACTGACCCGAACAAAAGCAGTAAGAGTGGCGATGCACGTCTTTGCTCGAGCCACCTCCCTCTGCCCGCCCGCCAGTTGGTGTTCCGCTGGCAGTGGATGCACTCCGTCTGCTATGGCCTGTGCTTGCGTGTACGAGAGCTGTGCAGCGGGGCAGGGGCGGGGGGATGGAAGTGGGGGGGGTGGGGGGGGGGGGGGGGGGGGGGATGGAAGTGGGGCGGGGGAGGAGCATGAGTGTGCTGTGCGCCACCTCTCTCAGCCCGCCTGCCAGGCGGTGTTCCGCTGGCAGCAGGTGCACTCCGTCTGCTATGGCCTGTGCCTGGGCGTACGAGAGCTGTGAGGGGGAGAGGAAGGGAGGGAGAGGAGCACGAGGGGAGAAGTGAGTGTGCTGTGCCACTTCCGCTGGCAACGGATGCACTCCGTCTGCTATGGCCTCTGCCTGGGCGTACGAGAGCTGTGATGGGAGGGAGGGGGCGGAGGGGGAGTGGAAGAGGAGGGTTGAGTGGGTATGTGTGTGTGTGCACCTTCGTTCCCTCGCCTCGTCTGCCACGCGATGTTCATCCAGCAGTGGATGACTCCATCTGCTATGGCCTGCGCCTGGGCGTACGAGAGCTGCCAGAGGGGGGAGATGGGGAGACAGGAGAGGGGAGTGTGGGTGTGATGTGTTTCCCCCCGCCTGCCAGGTGATGCTCCTCCAGCAGTGGCCTGTGCCTGGGATACGAGAGCTGTGAGGAGGGAAAGGAGGGGTGAGTGAGGGGATGGGAAAGGAGGAGGAGCAGGAGGAGGGAGACATGTGTGCCCTCTCTCTTGGCCCGCCTGCCAGCCAGGCGTTGTTGCCTCTACAGCAGTGTACGAGAGATTTGCAGATGGGAAGGGTGAGACTGGAGGGAGGAGGGGGTGTGCGGGGACCATAGGGACGGGAGAGGGGGGGGGGGGGGGAGATCAAGACAAGCAAGCAGATACCAATAAGAGCATGCGTGAAGAGCATGGCAAAACGGAGAAAAGAAACAAGGGGTAGTACACGAGAGGAGAGTCAAGAGCGTGGAATGCCAACAAAGAAGCACATGAGGTGTATATTTCCATCACTGCAATTCCATATCCACAGCACCGGTCACCTGGTGGTTGGATCGGATGACGGGTCACCTGGTGGTTGGATCGGATGACGGTTCGGCCGAACCAAGGCGGCCCCACGAGTGCGAAGTGGTGGGAGGGGTCGAGCGTCCAGATGACACTCACTGCCAGCCGCGTGCGGCCTCCCAGTAGAGAACAGAGACCCTCGCTGCAGTGAGGAGAGAGGAGGGAAAGGAAAAGGAGGTGGATGGTGAGGAAAAAAATTTCCTTGAGAAGATGATAGAACAACGAAAGAGGGTTGGTTGGGGTGAAACCCCAAATGAACCTAGGGCATATTCAGTCTAGAAAAATACCTTTAAAACGAACCTAAACTGAATCTGAAATGAAACCATGGCTAAAACTGGCCAGAAGATAATGCAAAGACAAGAATAAATAAAGTACAGTGTCGGAGATTGCTTCTTACTCACCCATCCCTTGGCCGGTCCCACCCTTGCTCTTCTCACCCTCCTTCCCTATGCTTCTTTCCTTCTTGCCCTCAGGCCCTGAGTGTTCCTGCCTCAGCCACTACCTTGAGAGATTCCAGCTCCCACAAGATGGCTGCCCTCAGTGGCGTATCACCTAGCTGCTGTAGCCTTAGTTCGGTGAAGTAGATCCACTATAGTAGGCAAACAAGACGAGAGAACAGGTTCTAGTGGCTAGGCTAGGCTAGGCTACTTTATTCCCACCCTGTGTCACGGCCAATTTCTCAGCCTTGGGTTGGATTCGGGTCGCCTTGTGCCTTATTGGTCGCTGCAGATTTCCTGCTCCTCGAGGCGCTTGTTACTCTTCCCAATGTCCCAATTCCCCATGCTACCAACTTCGCGTCATTCCCCTGATGCCCAACAACCCCCACGGAAAGTTGCATAACCCCACCCTACACTTTACTACACCAACTCTAGCGTATAACAGAATGTTATTGTACTTGCCACTACATTCGGTGACAGCTGTCAGAGACTACTTCTTACTCACCCATCCCTTGGCCGGTCCCACCCTTGCTCTTCTCACCCTCCTTCCCCATGCTTCTTTCCTTCTTGCCCTCAGGCCCTGAGTGTTCCTGCTGTTAGAACTTGAGCTTAGAATCCATGCATTAGTAATGAGCTCAAGGCTCTTTAAGTACATTGGAAATGGGCAAGGTAAGGGTGGGGAGAGAATCGGGGGCAATCCTAGGGAATTGGGGGTAATCCCAAGGCAATCTCCAATTGGTGGGTTGGAGATTGCTTGGAGATCACATTTGGGTTTGGTTGGGATGTGGGTGTACACCCAACCAAACACAAAGTGCAATTTACACTAAACTAGGATATAAAAAGTACAAGTACAAATGTGAGATTGAGGGCTAACATTAACACCCCCCCATAGGCGTCAATCGAACTCATGGCAGAGAAGGTGGAGCGCAGAGCCCCATGGCGCCGAGAAGGCGATGGTGAGGAACCTTCCCAAGGGGCTTGGTGAACAGATCAACCAAGTTGCAGTCAGAAGCCACATACTCCACATTGAGCTGCTCCCGCTGGACAAGGTCACGGATGAAGAAGTGCCGAAGTTCGATGTGCTTGGTGCGAGTGTGGTACACGGGATCCTGGGAGAGGTGGATGGTGCTCTTGTTGTCACACCAGAGGGTGGGGGTGGGCTGAGGGTAGCCAAGCTCCTGGAGTAGGAAGGTGAGCCAGCGGGCCTCCTGAGCCGCCATGGTGCCAGCATAGAGCTCTGCCTCACAGGAGGAGAGGGAGACTGCAGACGACCGGGTGGAGCGCCAGCTGACAGTTCCGCTCCCAAGGGTGAAGCAGTAGCCTTGGGAGGAGTGTCGGTCGGTCTGGTCATCAGCCCAGGAGGAGTCTGTGTACCCTTCCAGTCGAGGAGGAGAAACCCCACCAAGGGTGAGGACATGAGTCTTGGTTCCCTGCAGATAGCGCAGCACCCACTTTGCCGCTTTCCAGTGGAGGTCAGTGAAGCGTCCATGAGCCACATAGCGAGAGAGGACACTGACAGGGTATGCCAGATCAGGCCGGGTGCACATCATGGCATACATGAGGGACCCAACAAGCTCTGGGTATGGCTCAGTGCAGGCCTCTGGTGTGGGGACAGCTGGAGCGGTGAGGAGGTGCTGTAGTGGCAGCGGGGTGGCCATGGGTGTGCACAACTCCATCTCAAAGCGCTTGAGTACATTGTTGATGTAGAACTCCTGGGAGAGTGAGATGGTGCGAGCCTGGCGATCACGAGTGATCTCCATCCCCAGGTAGTGCTTGAGGTCACCGCGGTCTTTCATCAGGAGGGCTTTGCTCAGGGCCGCCTGGACAGAGGTCATCTGGGCCGAGTCCATGGCGACGAGGATGAAGTCATCGACGTAGACAAGGATGTAGAATGGCTCAGAGTGACGGCGAATGAAGAGAGTCGGGTCAGCAGATGATGGGTGAAAGTCCAAGGAGAGAAGGACTTCTTTCACTTTATTGTGCCATTCACGAGGGGCTTGTTTGAGGCCGTAAACAGGGCGATTCATCTTCCAGACAGTGTTGGGAGGGAACTCTCCTGGAAAGCCTTCAGGTCGGTCCATAAACACAGTCTCCTTGAGGTGTCCTTGCAGAAATGCTGAAGAGGCGTCCATGGATTTGATCTCAAAGTCGTCTCGTGCGGCTACATCCAAGAGTGTGCGAACTGTGGGTGGTTTGGATGTGGGGGAGAAGGTTTTGAAGAAGTCAAAAGACTGCTGCTGGGTTAATCCCTTGGCCACATAGCGTGCTTTGAACACTGGTGCCTCGTCCGGAAGCTGCTTCACTCGAAACAGCCACTTGCCCCAACGAAGTTAACTCCTAGAGGTGGAGTTTCATCGTCAAAGGAGTGGTTGCGAGTGAAGGCTTCACACTCAGCTGCCATGGCAGCGCGCCACTCGGCAGCATGGGGACCCGAAAGAGCCTCTTGGACGGTGAGAGGGATAGGAATGGTCGGGTTCTCCGAGAAGTTGAGCGAGGGGGATTCAGTGATATCGGGGAAGATGTGCGAAAGCTGAGGAATGACAGCGTGGAGATCACACAGCTCCTCATGCCTGTCTTCCAGAAGAGTAGAGGGTACATCCCCCCCAGCAGGAGGAGTCGGAGTGATCACTGAGCATCGAATGGCAAGTGCCAGTGGAGGAGCAGCCCCATGCGACCAAGTGCCATGAGCCACCGGAGAAGAGGGTGGAGCAGGCATTCCTGGAGGGGACGGCTTAGGGGGCTTGGGGGGAGGGATCGGCCGTCGTTGGTACGTGATTAGTTTGCTCGGCTGTGGGAGAGCAGGTTCCTGAGTGGAGGAGGGAACGGGGGGAGGAGGTGGGGCGGGAGGGTTCGACCGCTGATGGTATGTGATTGGTGCGCTTGGTGGTGGGGGCGCAGTTGGCAGAGTGGCAGAGGGGGGGGATGGAGGAGCAGCTGCCGAGGACACCGGAGAGGTCGGGTCAGAGACCTCAGACGGGGATGGGGCGATGGCAGGAGAAGCAGGAGGTGAGGGGGCTGGTGCAGGCGGAGGTTCAGAAGGCGCATCAAAGTCAGCCCACACAAGAGAGGGTGGTCCGGAGGGGGGATCCCCCCCCGAGGTAGAGTAGAAGGGGCGAGTCTCATCAAAGACGACATCTCGGCTCCGGACGAGTTGTTGAGTGGAGGGGTTGAGGAAAAGGTAGTCAGGGGAGTCAGAGTTGTGCCCAAGATATATGCACGTTTGAGTTTTGGGACCAAGCTTGCCACCGTGCCGCCGTCGAGCCTGGGGGTTGAGGAGTACATAGGCGGTGCACCCCCAGACGCGAAGGGGGCGAGCAGTGGGTGTTTTTCCGAGCCAGAGTGTGGTGGGAGTGGTGTCGGGAAGATGCGGGTGGGGGTAGAGGTTGTAGAGGAGGGCGGCATGATAGAGGGCGTATCCCCAGAGTGAGAGTGGTGCGTTGGAGTGGCTGAGGAGGCAGCGAGTGATCTGCGCCAGTGTGTGATTGCGGCTCTCTGCTATGCCGTTCTGCTGCGGGCTGTCAGGCAGGGTGAAGTTTTGCAGGATGCCAAGGGAAGAGCAGACGGCTTTGGGCTTGTCGTTGCAAAATTCACCACCACCATCCGAATGGAGACGCTTGACCTTGGTGCCAAAAGAGGTATGTGCCTGGTTAACCCATGCCATGATTGCCTCAGGGGCCTCAGCCTTAGTGTGGAGGAGGTGCACAGAGACGTAGCGAGTGTGGTCATCAACTATCAGAAGGAAATAGCGATGGCCACCACGTGCGGCAACCGGTGCAGGGCCCCAGACGTCCATGTGCACTAGGTCCAGTGGGGCTGCTGCTACTGAGGGTGAGGCAGGGTGGGGCTGTTGGCGTAGCTTGCTCTTGGTACAGTCAAGGCACGTGGGAGCGGGTGAGTCAGGTGGTGGAGGAAGTGAGGCTGGCAGGCCGAGAAGAAGCTTCTTGGAGGCCATCTCAGCAAGCGTGCGGAAGTTTGGGTGCCCGAGCCGATGGTGGTAGAGGATGGTCGGGTTCGAGAAGCTGCGACATGAGCATGGTGTGGTAGCAGCCTGTGCTTGGGTGGTTGACACCTGTGGGATAGGTACTCGCAGCGTGTTAAGGCCGCTGCTATTGAGGGTGAAGCGAGCCAAGACCTTGTTGGTGAGTGGGCCGATGACGTCACAATAGTCCTCGTTGAGATTATGGTGCGGAGCCCAGCCTTCTGAAGTTCTTGTTGAGCCAATAGATTGTGGCGTAGTGAGGGCACGCACATGCCAGTGACAGTACCGGATGGGAAGGCGGGGCACGGGACAGTGGACGAACCCTTGGCAAGAGTGGTGAAGCTTGAATCAGCTCCCAAGAGAGGAATGGGTGTTGCGTAGGGTTTGAAGGAGAATGTCTCCTTGAGCACAGTGTGAGTGGCCCCGCTGTCAAGTGTGGATTCTATGTACTGTGGTGCTTGTGATGAGCCGATGTACTGCGAGCTTGCTTCATTAATCATGGCAGTGCCAGGGAACAACAAGTTGATGCGCACATCAACAGGAGCACTATCACTAGCACTAGCTTGAGCGGGGTCATGTGCCTCAACTACGTTGGCCTTACGAGAGCGCATCCAATTCGGCGGCTTCTTGTCGACTCCATGGATGGCATACCATTCGTCGTCTTTCTTCTTGAAGCACGTGGCGAGGGGGTGGTTAGTGCCACCACACACTTGTCCCTTGCGGTTGCCATACTTGACGATGTAGGTGCATGGAGGGAAGCGGTTGCGCTGAAAGGGCGCCGAGGCGAGTGCCGGTGCGACACTTGCTTGAGGCAAGGGAGCACGGAGGGCATAGGCCTTGGCTTGGGCCGAGGAGTCTTTCTCGGCGGAGAGGAGGGCGGAGGAGACCTTAGCAAAGGTGAGGTCTTCCGCCGAGGACGTGAGGAGCATTTTCCTTGTGACTTCGTATGCCGAGGTGAGGCCAACAAGAAGGGCGGCAGCAGGAGCTTGTTCGGGGAAGATGATACCCAGCTCCTTGAGCTCGCCATGGATGGTTTGCACCTTGGCGATGTAGGCGGCCATACCCGGGCAATCCTCAAGGCGGACTTGTAACATACTAGGAATGAGGATGGCCACCCCGACCGCCGTCGTATTCATGAACCTGTCCTGGAGATGCTTCCAGATGGCGTTGGAGGTGGGGTAGTTGTGGAACGTGTTGACAAGTTCGGGGGGAGTGGAGCCGATGAAGACGCTAATGATAGCCGCATCGGCCTTCTCCCACTTGCGGTACTTGGCAACAGAGTCCTCGTACTCCTGGGTTGCCACAGCATCGGTTGGATCCGACGGCTCCTTGGGGATGGGGGGCTGTTTTCCCTTGCCATGATTGAGAAGAACGTCCTTGAGGTCAAGTCCACCCACTTCACGACTCAGGAGGAGCTTGTCAACCCCGTAGCTCCATGCCTTGAAGTTGGAGCTAGTGCCGTCGGCTTCAAGGCGGAGCGGGGTGATGGGGTTGGCGAGAGTGGCCGAGGCGAAGGCCATGTCGAAGGACCCTTTAGGTCTCGCGTGAAGCGCCGCTCTTGAGTCACCGATAGGAACTTGAGGTTTAGGGTATCCGAAGGAGAATATGAAGAGCTTGGGGTTTAGGGTTTACGAAAGAGAATTGTGAGGTTTATGGTTTTCGAAGGAGAAAGTCCATGGGACGCGGAGAGCGAAAAGCTTCAATGTCGGCCGCTTCGGAATGTCTCGTAGAAGGAATTTTGAGGCCGATGAAAGTAGGTCAAATCGACCGATTTCGGTAGCTAACCCTATTCCCACACACCCCCCCACACACCACCCTCAGCTTTGCGGCTACGCTGCTTCTCAGCTTCGCTGCTACACGGCTGCTCAGCTGCGCGGCTGCACCTGTTTAGCTGCGGAGTGCTGTTGCAGGGCGACGGGCGGCAGCCCGACGAGAAGATGCAGGGCGACGGGCGGCAGCCCGACGAGAAGATGCAGGGCGACGGGCGGCGGCCCGACGAGAAGCTGCAGGGCGACGGGCGGCGGCCCGACGAGAAGCAGAGAAGTTGCGAAAGTCGTCGAGAAGGAAGGGAGAGTGGCGCGGGATAATTCCCGGCCAAAGAAGTCGCGAATCACCGACGACGGGATTAATGGCGGCTACGCCGAAGAAAGCGGGACAAGAGCCAGTTGAGATAGGAGGATCATGATACGCGTGTGCGGTTGAAACCCTCTGATACCATGTTAGAACTTGAGCTTAGAATCCATGCATTAGTAATGAGCTCAAGGCTCTTTAAGTACATTGGAAATGGGCAAGGTAAGGGTGGGGAGAGAATCGGGGGCAATCCTAGGGAATTGGGGGTAATCCCAAGGCAATCTCCAATTGGTGGGTTGGAGATTGCTTAGAGATCACATTTGGGTTTGGTTGGGATGTGGGTGTACACCCAACCAAACACAAAGTGCAAACTACACTAAACTAGGATATAAAAAGTACAAGTACAAATGTGTTTTTGAGGGCTAACATTAACACCTGCCTCAGCCACTACCTGCCCCCTCCTGTGCTCGTGCTCGGGCTGCCCGCACACGTGTCACAGGACCCTCGTGCTGAGGCCTCTGTCCCTTCACTGCCGCTGCATTAGTCTGGTGGTCCACCTTCCTCTCACCCCTCTCGTTCTCCAGCACCAGCACTCCTGACCCTCTCACCTCTTTCACCTTCCACCGCTCCGTGCCTAACCCCACATCCAGCGTGTCCTTCTTTGCCCTGCGCAGGTACACCTCTTGTCCTGCCGTCACGCTTGGCTTCGCCTTCCTGCCCCCTTGCTGCTGCCGTTGCTCATACCTATGTGCATCCCTGAGCTGCGCCGTGTGCAGGTTCTCCAGAGCTGCGGGTAACATCTCCCGCATGTACCGTGCTCTCGCCTCTGCTAGTGCCACCCACTCTTCCGCCCCTTTCACTCTCACCACATCTGTCAGCACCCTCGGTGCCCCCACTGGCAGGATCGGCTCCTTCCCAAACAGCAGACTGCACGGGGAATAATCCTTCAGCGAGGCTTGCTTCCCGAACCTGTACCCGGCCGCAATCTAGACCAGCTCATTGTCCCAGTCCCTTTTGCGCTTTTCCCCATACGCCCTCAGGTTCCTCTTCAGGGTCTGCACTAGGCGCTCGGTCAGCCCATCACCCTGGGGGTGATACCTTGATGTCTGTCTGTGTGTCACCCTTGCTTCATCCAACAGGGCCTGGAATTCCCCTTTGAACTCCGTCCCCTGATCAGTGAGTACTTCCCCTGGTGCACCAAACCTGCACAAGACCTGCCCCTTGAAAGCTTTTGCCACGTGCCTGGAGTCTTTACTGGGTATCGCGCACACCTCCAGCCATTTGCTCACATGCTCTACCATGAGCAAGATGTACCGCTTGCCTCCCCTGCTCAGCGGCAACTCCCCTGCTAAGTCCAGAGACCATCTAAAACCCAGTCCTCTTATCGGCAGTGACTGCAGCTCCTGCTTCGCCTGTGCCAAGCTGACCTTACTCCTCTGACAGCCTTCACAGCCGCTGACCCACTCCTTAACCTGTTTCCCCATTCCCTCCCACCACCAGCCGGTTTTCAGCAGTTGGGTTGTGCGCTCGTGGCCGAAGTGCCCTAACTTCCTGTGCACCTCCTCAATCACTCCCTCTCTCTCTTGCGGTGCAGGTACCAGCTTCCAGTCCACTGATTGCAGCTGTAGCTGTCCCTAGTACCATCGGTAGTGGTGTCCTCTTGCCCTGACCTTATCTGACACTTGCTCGTCTGCATCGGTTTCCCCTTTGATCCACCGTAGCGCCACTGGATCCTCCCATATGTCCTCTGGCCCCCTTTTCTTCCCTGCTGCAGCTACCTCCCCCTGCTTGGCCAGCATCATCAACGCGTGCACTGGCTCTGCTGCTGGCGGGTTCCTCGAGAGCCCGTCTACGTGCTGCAGAGTCTTACCCGGCCTGTGTCGTATTTTGAAGTCATACTCCTGCAGCGTGACGGCCCTGCGCGCGTTCCTCCCTGTCAGCCCCTGGTGCGTCATCAACCACTGCAGCGGCTGATGGTCGGTGATTAGGGTGAATTCCCTGCCCTGCAGATACACCCGGAAGTGTTTCACGGCCCACACGGCCGCCAGCCCCTCCCCATGGTAGGAGCTGTACTTCGCTTCCGCTGGATTGCAGCTCCTGCTTGCATATGCCACTACCCTCTCCTCCCCGTCCAGTTCCTGGCACAAGATTGCCCCCATGCCCTGACTGCTCCAGTCGGTATACAGGGCAAAGGGCTTGGCTGCCTGCGGTAGGTGCAGTACTGTCGCTGTCTGTACCGCTTCCATTAAGTCCCTCAGTGCCCCTTCCTGCTCTGCTCCCCACTCCCACTTCTTGTCCTCTTTCAATAGGCTGTTTAGTGCTGCTGCTCGCTTGCTGAAATTGGGCACAAAGCGTCGGTAATAACTGAGAAACCCCAGCACTGCCCACAGTCCGCTCCTGTCCTTGGGCTGCTGCAGGCGGTCCAGCACCGCTACTTTCGCCTTGTGGATCCCCATCTGGCCTCCCCTCACCTCATACCCCAGGTACTGCACTGTCGCCTCTCCCCACCGACACTTCTTCGGGTGGCGAGTCAATCCTGCCCTTGCCAATGCCTCCAAGGTGCGCTCCACATCTCTCACATGCTCCTGCTCCGTTTTGCTAAAGATGACCACATCATCTATGTAACACGCCGCGCACTCCAACCCCCGCAGCACACTGTCCATCACACGCTAGAATATGGCTGACGCATTGCGCAGTCCAAACGGCATGAACAGCCACTCATACAAACCATCCGCCCCGTGAAACGCCGTCTTACGCACATCCTCCCGCTTGATCCTGATTTGATTGAAGCCCTGCCGAAGATCTAACGTGCTAAATATCTCCCCCTCCCCCAGCTTGTCAAAGATTTCCTCCGCGGTCGGCATAGGGTACCTATCCGGCACGGTCAGCTTGTTCAACGCGCGGTAATCTCCACACATGCGCCTGCTCAGCACCTCCCCCGCGAGGTCCTTCCTTGCCGCTATCACTGTTGGCGTGGCGTACTCCAACTCCGACCTTTGGATCAGTCCTGCCTCTAGTAGTTCCTTGCACTTTTCCTCACAGACGTCCTCATCCCCCGGGGCCATCCGCCTTTTCCTCTGGAACACCGGCTCCTCCGTTGTCAATTTCAATTCCATTTCTTTCACCGTGCACTTCCCCAGCTCCTGCAGTGTAAAGGCAAAGGCGTGCCTGAACCTGGCCAGCACCGCCTGCAGGGCCTCCTTCTCTTCCCTTCCCATGGCGTCTCCTATAGCCCACTCTGCTTCTTCCTTCACGGGTATGCTGGCCCATGCCCCCAACCTCTGCACCTCTTGCACTTGCTCTTCTCCTACTGGCTCTGTCTCCAGCAATATTCCCCTCCACATCCTTCGGACGAACCACCTCATCACCTGTCCATCCATCGCCTGGCCCAGTGCTCGCCGCCTCTCTTGCTGTGTCACCCCGCTCGGCCTCGTCGCGTTCTCCTCATACCCCATCGCCAGCTCCCGTTCTAGTGCCGTTGGCTCTTCCCACTGCTGCTTCTTATTGTCATACACCATCCCCTCCCCTGGCTCCCCTTCTTCCATCCTGAACCCCGCTGCCCTTTCGAATGCCACCAGTGTAGGCCAAGCTCGGCGCTCTGCCCCCACCTTGTTACAGGGACACTGTGTCTCATGTCTCCCTTTCTTCACAGGCGCTGCCGTCCTGCCTGGCTCCAGAATATCCTTCACCTTCCGGTTCCAGTCCCTCCTTATCCCGTCTAATTCTTCCTGCAGCTGCTCATCTGGCACCACGTTCTGCCAGTACCTCCTTACCCTGTGTGCGCATGCCCCCAGCCTCGCGGCGTCAAACCTGACCCCTTTTCCCAATCTCTTCCTTACCAGGTCCCTCACCTTCCTCACCGGCCCCTGCAGTCTCCCTCCAAGTCCAAGTGCTCCAGAAGGTACACCAACCTCTCCTGCCTCTCCTTAATCCACTCCATAATGTGCAGTAGATCCAGTAGCAGCGCCCCCCGGGGATCCTCCATCCCCCTTCCCTTTCCGGCTCTTGACACCCCTTGACACTCCCATCCCGCTACTGACAGGTCCACCTGCCCCCAGTTCCGGACTACTTCTGGTGTAATCTCTCTCACATCTCTCTCCGCCCTTCGCATTGCTCTCTCTATCAGCGTCTCTTCCAGCAGCTCCGGATTCTCCTTCTGCAGCATTCTAGCGTGATGCTCTGCCATTTTTCTCGCCTTCTCGTTTCTCTCTACATAGACCCAGTCCTTTACTGCTATCCCGGCCTTCACCACTGCTGCCAGGCCTGCTCCGATGCCTCTGAATAGTTCTACTAGCCGTATCGGTTCCTGCCATCCGCCCGCCACCGCCGCCTTGCCGATCAAACCCGCCCTTCCTGCATCCTTCCTCACTGACGCGCCTGCCGTGTACGCCCTCTTGGGTTCCTGTCTCACGAACTGCACTGGTAACTCCCTCAACTCACTATTCTTCAGCCAGTACTGCTTGCGAAAGTGCACCCGCTCCTTCCACGTGCAAATGATCATGCCCACGCCCCATATCAGGTTCGTCCCGAGCAGCACGTCGAAGTCTTCCGACTCCGATATGCCACACTGTACCTGGAGGCAAGTTTGCCCTTCCTGTCCCGGCAGTAGTACTACTTTCACGGGCGTTTTTGTGCAAGGCAGCCACATAGGTTCGCCTCCTTCTGCTGTCATTACCAGCATCCCCTTCTTCACGTGCTGTCCTGGTCCTGTCAGTCCAAACTTTTGCGCCATTCGTTTTCCTAGCATAACGCTCTGTGCTCCCGTATCCAGTATTGTTGTCTTGGCTTTCTCTCCTCCCACCATCACTGCTCCTGCCTCTACCACTAGCACCATAGCCTGGCTTGCCAGCCTGTCCTTTGGGTGGCGGCTGGGCTCCTCTGCTCTGTTCTGCTGCTCTTCCTTCTTGCACGCTGGCCGACTCCTCTCTTTCACAATCTGTTCCTTGCGTCCGTCCCTGCCCCCACTACGCAGGCCCAGGTCGTCTCTGCTGTGCAGCACCATGAACTGATACTCTGGGTCTGGCTCCTCTATCACTTATGCCTCGTCATCATCTTCCCTCGCGTACAACCCCGCTTCTTTCTCTTTCTTCCCACCCAACGCCTGCAGCTGCGCCTGTAGCTTACCTATCTGGCCTTCTATCTCCTCCGGCGTCCTACGAGGTCCTCCCGTGCGCTGGTAGCAATCCTTGCCTTTATGCCCCCGCTTCCCACATACCTCGCAGGTCGGTGCGTCTGGGCACTCTTTGCGGCGGTTCCTGCAGTTCCTCATTAAGTGTCGCGGCTGCTTGCAGCGATGGAAGGTGCGTGTCTCGGCTCCTCTATCTTGACGTCCTTCCTCCCTTCCTCCTCTCTCCGGTACCATCGCTGCTGCCCAAGCAGGATTCTTCCTCTCCGTCGTCCTTGGCAGGTACACCTCGTACTTCCTCTGCGCCAGTTCCACCCTCTCCGCTAGCTCGAACACTTCTTCCGGTGTGGCATCCGCTCCTAGCTCATAGACTCTCATTCTCAGCCCTCCTGCCAGTCCCTTGTCTAACCCATTCAGAAACTTGCTAATGATCATGCCGCTGTCCGTGCACACCACGTCTTCCGCCAGGTTCATTAACCGGCCGTAATATGTCAGCAGGGACTCCTCATCCATCCGCCTAAATTCCTGAAACTCCCGGATGCGCGCTGCCGTATGCCCAGGGAACTGCTTCCTTAGCCGCTCCAGGAACAGCACCGTCGGGTCCTCCTCATCCTCATCTTCCCTTCTGAGCCATTCACCCATCTTCATGCGATACAGAGTTTCTTCTTCCCCCCCCAGCGTGTTTGGCAGGCTTAAGAAAAAGTCGATTGGGTCCATCCCACTCCGAACACATCGGTACTTGACGTTGCTTATCTGCATCAAGTAGTTCTTAAGGCTTGGGCCCGTGCCTTCGTTCCCCGTGAAGCGCACCGGCACCTCCACTCGTGGCTGTGCCGTTGCACCCCACCTCCACATGTCCCAGCTTCCAGAGCCTCCCCGATCTGACAGAGCAGCCCCTCGCTGCTTCCCCTTTTCCCCTCTGCTTCCCGTGCTAGTCCCATACAGCACTCGCTCTAACCCTTCACCTGCCGCTCTCGCCCCACTTGATCCTTCTCCGTGTTGCCGTGGCCTCCTGGTTACAATCGGACTCGGACCCCTCCTCAGGTTGTCCTCACGGCCTGCCCAGCGCCTCTCCTGTTCATCCTGCCGCCTCTCTCTTCCCGCAGGTGAACGCTCCTGGTGATGCTGCTCTTGCTCCCCTCGCTGCCGGCCTCCTCCTTCCGCTCTGGAACCGTCCGGCGATCGCCTTCCCCGGTCCCTGTCTCGCCCTTCTCCATCGCGCCTCCGCTCCCACTCAGGCGGGCTTCGCTGGCGCCGCCCCACGTAGTCCGGCTTTTCTTCTCGATTCTCCCGATCCGTCTGCCGACCTTCGCCCATCGCCATGCGCCGTCTGCGATCATATTCTGGCCTTGGTTCAGGCGAGCGGAAGACACCTGCCGGCGCCCCTCGGTCTCCTTCGCCTTCTCGGCGCACCCCCGATTGGCGCTCCACTCCTCTAACGCTCCCTCGCAGTGTCCCTTCGCGCCTTCCCGTAGGTGAGCGCTCGCCATTCTTGTTTTCTTCATCATCCTCCCGCGCCTTCCCGCGTCGGACCCGCTCTACTTCATCCCTTTCCTCGTACCCTTGCCTTCCCTTTTCCGTCGACGTCGCCTCTCCCTGCACCGCCCCGCGCAGTGGGGAGTCCTCTGTCGTCGGCGACGTCGCGACTTCCGCCACCCCGCGCAGTGGGGGATTCCTCGTCGTCGGCGACGTCGCGCCTTCCTCCGCCCCGCGCAGTGGGGGATTCCTCGTCGTCGGCGACGTCGCGCCTTCCGCCGCCCCGCGCAGTGGGGGATTCCTCGTCGTCGGCGACGTCGCGCCTTCCTCCGCCCCGCGCAGTGGGGAATTCCTCGTCGTCGGCGACGTCGCGCCTTCCTCCGCCCCGCGCAGTGGGGAATTCCTCGTCGTCGGCGACGTCGCGCCTTCCTCCGCCCCGCGCAGTGGGGAATTCCTCGTCGTTGGCGACGTCGCGCCTTCCTTCGCCCCGCGCAGTGGGGGATCCATCGTCCTCGGCGACGCCGTGCCTTCCGATACCTCGAGTAAGCTGGGGCTCTTCCCCGTCTTCCTCGTCACCCCGCTCGCTCGCGGCATCCATCTCCACGTCGTCATCGCGACGCCTTTCGTCCACTCCGCGCCGGCCTTCTGCCAGATTCCACGGATTGCTGGTTGCAGGCCGCCTCCACGGCTCCGATCTGACGTGCAGATCCTCCCTGCTTCCTCCTCCTCGGTTTTGATTTGGTTTCGTTGTCCACGAATCTGGACAACGAGAAACAGGTGGAGTTGTACAAGAAGAGCCTTGCATCTCTGGGCGAGAGGCACATTGGATACGGAGTCAAGCTCAAGCACGCTGCGGTATGTAATGTACCCAATAGTCTTTATATTTGTAATCAGGTTCCTGCAGTACTGCACATCACGTTCTGTGTGTTGCTGTTGCCAAACTTCCGATCTCTAATAGTACTTCCATCTTTTTGTTCGTGTTCTCAGAAATTGAGGGATGCTTTTGTGCTTACTATGGCTGACGCCATGGGAGACATGTGGAGTGGTGACGTGAAAGCAGCATGGATCGCTGCCTATGATTCGATTGAGGAGATGTTTGTTGTAGGGCTTGTTGGGCTGGCTGCTCCGAAGCAGAGTTAGGATTTGGTGATGGATGACTGACAAGGCATGGATGGCTGCTGCTGGCTCGTATAGTATGCTCTAATTGTGTAGTCATTGTTATACAGTATAGGAGTAGGATGATTATGAATTGACCAGGCATTTCTATCCCATTAGTTCTTTAACTTAACAGTAGAAACCGTTCACTTTCGGCTGCCAATATTGTGTTTGTGGCACTACATAGCTGCTACCGTAGCTAGTGTGTGATGCGGTCCAGTGCATTTTTCCAGGGTTATGAGGTGCCACAAACACCAGTGCATTTTTCCAACAAGCCTGCAGGAAATCCCTGAATTTGCACCACTAGCCTCCTGTGGTGACACCAAGCAGCCGAGAAAGGCTACCGGTAGGCAACCTGGAGCTAGGCACAATCCACACAACCCGGCATACAACCAAAGAAACGAACAAGCAAGCAGCCTTACAGTCAAACATGATCCCCTCCATCTCCTGTTGTAGGCCTCCCACACTAGCCCCTGGTGTACTCTGTCAAAATACACTAGCTAGCAGGGTTGGTAGCCCATATAGGGTACAAACCATTTAGGGTTGGTACTTGTATCTTGCATCCTGCTCAATACATTCATTTCCTGTTCACGTATTCTAACATGGTATCAGAGCAGGCTCGTTCCTAGGGCCCACCGAACGTTCCGCCCTACCCTGCCCGTATTTTTTTTTCTGCCCCTTGCCCAGCGCTCGCACGCCGCCCTACCCTGCAGCCCGCGCGCCGCACTGCCCTGCCCTTAGGCATGCCCGCAGCCCTGACCTGCAGCCCGCAACCGCGCTGCCCTGCCCTTAGGCCCGCGCATCGCCCTGCCCTTAGACCCGCGCGTCGCCCTGCCCGTAGGCCCGCGCGCCGCCCTGCCCTGCAGCCCGCAACCGCGCTGCCCGGATGCACTGGACATCCCGACCCCGCGCACTTACGCAGACGTGATCACGGGTTCGTACTCCTCTCAGTGGCAGATAGCCATGGACGCAGAGATGGCTTCCTGGAAGTCCACAGGCACCTATGTCGACGAGGTTCCCCCACCCGGGGCGAACATAGTCGATGGCATGTGGATTTTCAGTGTGAAGCGGCCGCCGGGTTCTCCGCCTGCCTTCAAGGCGCGTTACGTTGCACGAGGCTTCAGTCAGCGTGAGGGGGTTGACTTCTTCCAAACCTTCTCCCCCACCCCGAAGATGACCACTCTTCGGGTGCTACTGCACGTTGCAGCACAGCGCGACTATGAGCTGCACTCCCTCGACTTCTCGACAGCCTTCCTGCAGGGCTGCCTTCACGGGTCTATCTGGTTGCGCCGTCCACGTGGCTTCACTGGGTCGTTTCCTAAGGGTACCCAGTGGAGTCTTCGACGACCAGTCTACAGCCTACGAGAGGCGCCCCGCGAGTGGCACGACACACTGAGGACTACACTTGCGGCTCTTGGCTTCGCTCCCTCGACTGCTGACCCTTCGCTGTTTCTGTGCACAGACACTTCTCTGCCGCCGTTCTACGTTTTCGTGTACGTTGACGACTTGGTTTTTGCTACTGCTGACACTGAGGCTCTGGCAATAGTGAAGGCGGAGCTGCAGGAGAGACACACCTGCACTGACCTGGGTGAGCTGCGGAGCTATCTTGGCTTGCAGATCACCCGGGACAGAGCACGCCGCACCATCACCCTCACTCAGTCACACATGGTGCAACAGGTCCTTCAGCGCTTCGACTTCTCGTGGTCCTCGCCACAGCCCACTCCTCTGTCTACCGGCCACTCGCTCTCAGGTCCACCTTCGGACGAGTCCGTAGAGCCGAGTGGTCCGTACCCAGAGCTTGTGGGTTGCCTCATGTACCTGATGACGTGCACACGACCTGACCTCGCGTACCCTCTCATCCTCCTGGCTCGCTACGTGGTTCCCGGTAGACATCGAGAGAAGCACTGGGATGTTGCGAAGAGGGTATTGCGTTACTTGTGCAGTACATCGGGCATGGGGCTCGTGCTTGGAGGACCGGGTTCTGTTGTTCTCACCGGTCACTCAGACGCTTCTTGGGCTGACGACCAGACGACTCACC
Organism: Closterium sp. Naga37s-1; assembly: GCA_947471745.1. Lineage (NCBI taxonomy): Eukaryota > Viridiplantae > Streptophyta > Zygnematophyceae > Desmidiales > Closteriaceae > Closterium > Closterium sp. Naga37s-1. The sequence goes on from CANJKZ010000999.1 coordinate 1,005,425, forward strand.
GGTCGACACAGGGGTACAGTTTCAGCCTCGGCACTGGTTCTGTCTCGTGGAGGTCCACTCGCTCTTCTTCTGTACTTAGTTCCAGCTGTGAGGCCGAGATCTACGCTGGGGCTATGGCTGCACAGGAGCTCCGCTGGCTGACCTACCTGCTGACCAGCTTGGGTGAGTGGCCTCGTTCTCCTCCAGTTCTGTACGTCGACAACAAGGCCATGTGTCAGGACCAGAGACTGGAGCACAAAACGAAGCACATTGCTCTTTGTTACTTCCTCACGCGAGAGCTGCAGCAGCGTGGTCAGCTTCGTCTTGCTTACGTGGCCACACAGGCCAACACTGCTGATGTCTTCACTAAGGCCCTTGGGTCTAGTGATCATCAGCGTTTCTGCACTGCTCTTGGGCTTGTGCCCACTCTGCCTCACTTGCTTGTCTCTTGATCTTGCTCTTGTTGTACACTGATATATATGAGTATACCTGCATGCTTACACTTGCTAGGTTGTGATCATTGTACTGCTCTTGCTATTATAAACTATGCATGTGAACTGGCCTTGTGGCCGCTTGCTTGTGCTCAGAATGCGTGGTGATCTTGAGATCCACCCTGAGCTTTGCTTTGCTTTGTTCTCTTGCTTGACTGATCTTGTGACCGTTGGTTGTTCTTGCTATCCCCCACTGTGCCTATGGGGGTGTGTCAAAATACATTTGTATGTCTATAGGCTGTAGTGGGGTAGCCCATATAAGGTACAACCCATTTAGTGTTGGTACTTGTATCTTGCATCCTGCTCAATACATTCATTTCCTGTTCACGTATTCTAACATCCTCGGATTGTTGTCCCTGCATGTCATCCCCCAGCACCTCCTAGAGGTAATTGTTGTGTGCGGGAATGCTGCCTCTGCAGCCGTTCGACTTGCTCACGGACCAGCGTTGCTTGTAGTGGGCTATTAGTGTGGCCGCCAATATAGTAAGGGGCCCTTGGAAAAAACGGGTTTTGGCCGAGTGGGATGGCAGCATGCGGAGGAACTGCAGTGCGTCTGGCGCCCTGACCCCATATGTCTAAACTGCTAGACCGAAACAGCCAACATAGCAAGGGCGCCCTTCGTAGTGCTGGTGCTTCGTCTCTGAGGCCTCCCTTGCCGCCTAGCCTTGTGGTTTCGCCTCCCTTTCCTCCTTAGTCACTAACCCTACTGCTCCTTCACAGTTTGTCTCTGCTCCTGTCGATGTTGTCGCAGACTTTGCCTCCACCCACCGCCTTGACTACGCCACTCTGTTTGTTTTTAGTACTTGTGAAAACATTTATATGCTTTCTATCTTTCTAGGCTATTTAGGGGCTATCCTTAGAGGGTACACAATATTTCTCGACACTCTTGTATCCCCCCCCTTACCTAATCGACCATCCTTCTCACTAGCTTCTAACATGGTTTCAGAGACTAGGCCGTTCCTAGACCTTATGACCGTTTTTAAAAGGGCCCACCGTTGAAATTTCGCCTACCTGCCCGTTCTGCCCTGCCCTGCCAGTCGCGCTGCCCGCTTGCTGCCTAGCGCACGATCTGAGCGCTTACTGCTGCACGCGCGCTGCCTGCTACAAGCGTGATATGCCCGCTTGCTGCCTAGCGCATTGCCCGCCCGCGAGCCTGCGCCCCTACCCGCGCACTCTGCCTGCCCGCGAGCGCTCTGCCTGCCCGCAAGCGCCACTGCGCCCCTGCCCGCGAGCGCCACTGCGCCCCTGCCCGCTCGCGCTGCCCGCCAGCAGCCTGCGCCCGGCCTGCGCCCTGACCACGCGCACCCGGCCTGCGCCCTGCCCGTCCGCTCTGCTGCGCGCTGCGGCGGGGGTGGTGGAGGTGGTCGGGGTGGAGCTGGCAGGGGTGGAGGCTATGGGGGTTCGGCTTGTGGCGGCGGAGGCTATAGGAGTGGTCCGCAGCTGCCACGCCTCCCGGACAACCCCACCCCTCAGCAGCTTCGTGAGTGGGTTGTCCAGCGTGGTTCCCCTGGGGGCACTGTTCGATGCTCCTATGTCAGGCGCACGGGCCTCCGGAAGGGTGAGACCTGCGGAAAGACTGGGCACACGGAGTATCGCTGCTTCAGCCGTCTTGAGGATGCCTGGGTGGCAGAGTATGGTGATGAGCAGGCTGTCCCCAACTGGGCGCAGCTGATGGCGAAGGGAGTAGATGTGTTTGTTCTTGATTTTGTTAAGTTCAACCAGGCACTCTATGCTATGTATGTTGATGTTATTAGTGATGAGGGTACCGGTTACTCGTGTGTGCCTTGCGCTGATGGTATCGCTGCCCCTTCCCCAGGTGCTAGTGAGTCTGCTGCCACTCTAGGTGCTAGTGCGTCTGCTGTCACAGGTGCTAGTGAGTCTACTGCCTCAGCTGAGGCCTTGCACACCTTCACACTTGACTCGGGTGCGTCTCGTTGTTTTTATCGAGACTGCATCATAGTCACACCGCTCGCTGCACCGGTCCCAGTCTCACTGGCTGACCCCTCTGGCGGCCCAGTTGTCGCACGAGCCTCCACGGTCCTCCTGTGTCCGGCAGTCCCTTATGGCTCACTTCCAGGTCTCCACCTCCCCTCGTTCTCGACGAACTTGGTGAGCAACGCCGTCCTTCAAGATGTATGGGTTGACACCTTTACTCCTGGAGGACAGCGTGTGGCGATCTGTATGTGCTCCCGGACTGGCCGTCACCTTGCTACGTTCACTCGTCAGCCTGGGTCCAGTCTGTACACCCTCACCACTGCGTCTGCATAGGTGGCTGCGTCGGGTCAGGTGTCTGCGTCTGGTCACTTCACTGCGTCGTGCTCGTGTCGAGTATTCTCCCACCAGACTCTCCTCTGGCACCACCGACTCGGTCACCCCTCTCGGCCGCGCCTTCGTAGCATGCACTCGCGTCTCCTTGTCTCTGGCCTTCCTAGGTCCCTGCCCCCCCTCCCGCGCTCGCCTGCCCCGCCGTGCCTTCCCTGCGTCGAGGGGCGGCAGCGCGCTGCTCCTCACTCCTCCTCGTTTCCTCTGACCACTGCTCCTCTGCAGACTCTCCACATGGACGTGAGGGGCCCGGCCCCCGTCAGAGGGATGGACCAGGGGTGCTACTTCCTGCTGGTCGTTGACGACTACACGTGCTACACCACGGTCTTCCCCTTGCGCAGCAAGGCGGACGTCAGCGGTGTTTTGATCCCCTGGATCCGCGCTACTCGTCACCAGCTGCACGAGCGGTTTCGGCGGGACCTTCCAGTCCTGCGTCTGCACTCTGTCAGGGGCGGTGAGTTCTCTTCCGGCCTCCTTGCGGAGTTCTGTCAAGACGAGGGCATCATCCAAACGTTCACGCTTCCGGCCTCTCCGCAGCAAAATGGGATTGCTGAGCGTCGCATTGGCTTGATCATGGAGGTTGCTCGCACCTCCATGATCCATGCGGTTGCTCCCCATTTTCTGTGGCCGTTTGCGGTCCGATACGCCGTGCATCAGCTCAACCTCTGGCCCCATGTCTCTTTGCCAGAGACCTCGCCCACACTCCGTTGGACGGGAAAGGTTGGCGATGCGTCGGCGTTTCGGGTCTGGGGCGCGCTCTCCCTTGTTCGCGATACCACCGCGAGAAAGCTCTCTCCTCGCACTCTCCGCTGCGACTTCCTGGGCTTCCCCACCGATGCCCCGCCGTGGCAGTTTTACCACCCTCGCTCGCATCGCGTGTACTCTTCCCAGGACATCACCTTTGACGAGTCGGTCTGTTTCTACAGGCTCCACCCGCACGCGTCCCACCCGGTCCCCCTTGCGCCTCTCTTCCTGGTACCAGTTCCCCCTCCAGTAGACCCCCTCCCGCCACAGGGTCCTGCTCCCTCAGGTGTGTCTCAGGTAGACCCACCCCCCTTGGTTGAGCCTTTGGAGATCTCTTCCGACTCCTCTGGCCTGACTGAGGGGGGTGACCTTGCCGCTGACGACACGACGGCCACTTGTCGCTCTCCACGCATAGAGACCCCTCCTGTTTTTCCGCCTCGACCGTCTTCACCACCTCTGCATCCTGTAGCTGTGGACACGGGTGCTGCTGGGGGTGGTGACAATGGGGGTGAGGACGCAGGAGGTGCTGGTCCTGGGGGTGCTGAGACTGGGGGTGCTGGTCCTGGGGGTGAGGGTTCTGGGGGTGCTGGGAGACTGGGGGTGCTGCGAGTCCTAGTGGTGGAGGGGCTATGGGTGCTCCTGCTGCAGGTCCTGGTGTTGGACAGCAGCAGCCACCTAGTCGACTCGAGACACCCTCACCGCAGCATCTTCGTGAATGGGTCGTTTGGCGGGGCCGTTCTGGTGCTGGGGCTTTGAGTTACCTAGACGCTGGAGCTGCTGGTACTGGAGGTATTGCTGGAGGTGTTGCAGGTGCTGGAGCTGGTGGTGCTGGTGGTGCTGGAGCTGCTGGTGCTGGAGGTGCTGCTGGTGCCGGAGGCACTGGAGCTGGTGGTACTGGAGGTACTGGAGGTGCTGGAGCTGGTGGTACTGGAGGTACTGGAGGTGCTGGAGCTGCTGGTCCTGGAGGTGCTCGTACTAGAGGTGCTGGAGCTGCCGGAGCTGGTGGTGCTGCTGGAGCTGGAGGTGCTGGAGGTGCTACTGGAGGTGCTGGAGCTGGAGGTACTGGAGGTGCTGGAGCTGCTGACGGTACGGGTTCTGCGCCGAGCTGACCGTTTTCTACCCGCAGCCGCAGTCGTCCCTGCCACCGCCTGACTCGGCCCTTCGCCAGGTTCTTAGTCTCTCGTCTTCCATTGGCCTAACTCCACCTCTCATGTGTCCATCGACAGACCAGTCTCAGCCACAGCTACTGCCTCCCCGCTGCCCGCTCCTTCTCCTCACACTGAGGTGACTGAGTCCCTGACTGAGCGTTGTGAGCCTGAGACTCCTGTTCGTGCTCGTCGTGTCACCCGTCCTCGTCCTCCGACTGTCCCAGGCACTCACAGTATGGCACTTCGTCCTTCCTCTGTTCCACAGCGTGTTGTCCTGCCTGAGCCTCCCGCGTCCTCTCTTTTGCACGTTCCTGACCCTGAGCCCGACCTTGCTCGTGCTGCCAGTCCTACTGTCACTCGTCTCCTCGCTACTGTCGTCACTGACCCTGACTTTGAGTCTACTGCTGCGTTTGCCCTAGTCACTAAGCTAGTCGACTTTGCAGCTAAGAGGGTACTGCGTTACTTCTGCAGTACATCGGGCATGGGGCTTGTGCTTGGAGGACGGGACTCAGTGGTACTCACAAGTCACTCAGACGCTTCCTGGGCCGACGACCAGGCGACTCAGCGGTCGTCACAGGGGTACACCTTCAGTCTTGGCTCTGGTTCTGTCTCGTGGAGGTCCACTCGTTCGTCTTCTGTTCTTGGTTCCAGCTGTGAGGCCGAGATCTACGCTGGGGCTATGGCTGCACAGGAGCTATGCTGGCTGACCTACCTGCTGACCGACTTGGGGGAGCGGCCTCGTTCTCCTCCAGTTCTGTACGTTGACAACAAGGCCATGCTTGCCTTATGCTTGCCTTACGCTGGCCTTATGCCTTTCTTGCTGATTGGCCTTGGGGCCGCTTGTCTCAGTGGTTGGACTAGTTGAGCCGCCCTGGGTTGTTTTTTCTCTTGCTCTTGACGGTGCCCATTACCTAGCCTATGGGGGTGTGTCAAATTATATGCAACATTTGATACAGGCTAGCTCAGTTGGTTAGAGCAAAGGACTGAAAATCCTTGTATCAGTGGTTCAAATCCACTTCTAATCCTTGTTAGGGATGCGCATTTCCCGTTCAAGTCATTTGCACGCCTACACTCTCCCCTGTGTCTTCCTTGGTGTCCCTCTTAACGCCCCTGATGTCAGAATAGAAAACAGGAATGGTTTGACTAAGCAGGAAATGTGGTACAAGTACTAACCCTAACAAAGGTTGTACCCCATAGGGAGTAACCCACTACAGCCTAACAATGTATGTTTGACACACCCCCATAGGCGAAGTGGGGAACAACAAGAGGTCACAAGACCAGTCAAGAGAAACAAACAAAGCAAAGCTCAGGGTGGATCTCAAGATCACCACGCATTCTGAGCACAAGCAAGCGGCCACAAGGCCAGTTCACATGCAGAGTTTATAATAGCAATTGCATTACACTGATCACAACCTAGCAAGTGCAAATATGCAGGTATAATCATATATATCAGAGTACAACAAGTGCAAGGCAAGATCAAGAGACAAGCAGGTGAGGCAGAGTGGGCACAAGCCCAAGAGAAATGCAGAAACGCTAATGATCACCAGACCCAAGGGCCTTAGTGAAGACATCAGCAGTGTTGGCATGTGTGGCCACGTAAACAAGACGAACCTGACCACGCTGCTGCAGCTCTCGCGTGAGGAAGTAACAAAGAGCAATGTGCTTCGTTCTGTACTCGAGTCTCTGGTCCTGACACAAGGCAATCATGGCCTTGTTGTCGACGTACAGAACTGGAGGAGAAGGAGGCCACTCACCCAAGCTGGTCAGCAGCTACGTCAGCCAGCGGAGCTCCTGTGCAGCCATAACCCCAGCGTAGATCTCGGCCTCACAGCTGGAACTAAGTACAGAAGACGGGCGACTGGACCTCCACGAGACAGAACCAGTGCCGAGGCTGAAACTGTACCACTGTGTCGACCGGTGAGTCGTCTGGTCGTCAGCCCAAGAAGCGTCTGAGTGACCGGTGAGAACAACAGAACCCTGTCCTCCAAGCACAAGCCCCATGCCCGATGTACTGCACAAGTAACGCAGTACCCTCATAGCAGCTTCCCAGTGCACCTTCCGGTGTCTACCGGGAGCCATGTAGCGAGCCAGGAGGTTGAGAGGGTACGCGAGGTCAGGTCGTGCGCACGTCATCAGGTACATGAGGCAACCCACAAGCTCTGGGTACGGACCACTCGGCTCTACGGACTCGTCCGAAGGTGGAGCTGAGAGCGAGTGGCCGGTAGACAGAGGGGTGGGCTGTGGCGAGGACCACGAGAAGCCGAAGTGCTGAAGGACCTGCTGCACCATGTGTGACTGATGGTGCGGCGTGCTCTGTCCCGGGTGATCTGCAAGCCAAGATAGCTCCGCAGCTCACCCAGGTCAGTGCAGGTGTGTCTCTCCTGCAGCTCCACCTTCACTAGGGCCAGTGCCTCAGTGTCAGCAGCAGCAAAAACCAAGTCGTCGACATATACAAGAATGTAGAATGGCGGCAGAGAAGTGTCTGTGCGCAGAAACAGTGAAGGGTCAGCAGTCGATGGAGCGAAACCAAGAGCCGCAAGTGTAGTCCTCAGTGTGTCGTGCCACTCATGGGGCGCCTGACGCAGACCGTAGACTGGTCGCCGGAGACTCCACTGGGTACCCTCAGGAAACGACCCAGTGAAGCCAGGTGGGCGGCGCAACCAGATAGCCTCGTGAAGGCTGCCCTGCAAGAAGGCTGTCGAGAAGTCGAGGGAGTGCAGCTCGTAGTCGCGCTGTGCTGCAACGTGCAGTAGCACCCAAAGAGTGGTCATCTTTGGGTGGGTGAGAAGGTCTGGAAGAAGTCGACCCCCTCACGCTGACTGAAGCCTCGTGCAACGTAACGCGCCTTGAAGGCAGGAGGAGAACCCGGCGGCCGCTTCACCCTGAAAATCCACATGCCATCGACTATGTTCGCCCCAGGTGGGGGAACTGCGTCGACGTATGTGCCTGTGGACTTCCAGGAAGCCATCCTGCGTCCATGGCTTTCTGCCACTGAGAGGAGTACGGACCCGTGATCGCGTCTGCGTAAGAACGCGGGGTCGGGATGTCCAGTGCATCCGGGTCTCCCTCATGGCAAAGTAGCGTGGACGCGAGATGAGGTGCAGCGGTCGCTAGGCACTCCAGCTCAAACTGCATGTCCTCAAGGACGTCACAGCCAAGGGCAAGCTCACCCCCGATGGACGGAGGACAGGAAGAGTAAAAAACTAGACTCGCAGCGTAGTCAAGGCGGCACAAGGCAGCAAAGTCAACAAGCTCAGCAACTAAGGCAGACGCAGCAGCAGACTCGAAAGGAAGGGTCAGTCACAACCGTGGCAAGTAGACGAGTGACAGTCGGACTGGCAGTACGGACAAGGTCAGACTCAGGGTTAGGAACGTGAGGAAGAGAAGACGCGGGAGGCGACGGCAGGACAACACGCTGTGGAACAGAGGAAGGACGAAGTGCCATATGGTGAGTGCCTGGCACATCTGGAGCACGAGGACGGGCAACACGACGAGCACGAAGAGGTGTGGAAGCACGAGAACCAGGCTCTCTAGTCTCTGTCTGGGAGTCTGTCACGTCAGTGTACAGAGCAGGAGCAGGCAGTGGGGAGTCAGGCAGTAACTGTTGCGGAGACTGGTCAGTCGGTGGGAACAGTAACCGGGGAGTAGTACCAGTAACAGGAAACTCAGTAGCTGCAGGTGGGAGACTGAGAAGGTGACTAAGCGTAGACGGCTGCGGCTGAGTAGTCGCACCCCCAGAACCTCGAGCTCCAGTAGTAACAGCACCCCCATAAACAGAACCTCCAGCTCCACCACCCAGGCTACCCCAACGGACAGCCCACTCGCGAAGCTGCTGCGGCGAGAGCGACTCCTGCCGACTAGCACCAGGACCAAGGACTCCAGTACCTCCAGTAGCACCTCCAGTGTCAGCACCTCCAGTACCTCCAACTCCAGGAACACCAGCACTAGCACCTCCAGGTCCAGTACCTCCAGTACCTCCAGCTCCAGTACGTCCAGCTCCGCCACCGGGGCTGCCCCACCGGACAGCCCACTCTTGAAGCCGCTCCAGAGAGAGAGGCTCATGCCGACCTGAACCAGTACCACCAGCAACAGCACCCACAGCACCAGTACCTCCAGTACCTCCAGTAGCACCAGTGCCTCCAGCACCAGTACCTCCAGCAAGGCCAACTCCAGGAACACCAGCACTAGCACCTCCAGGTCCAGCACCTCCAGTAACTCCAGCTCCAGCACGTCCAGCGCCGCCACCGGGGCTGCCCCACCGGACAGCCCACTCGCGAAGCCGCTCCGGCGAGAGAGTCTCCTGCCGAAGTGCACCAGTACCACTAGCACCAGCACCACCAGACCCTCCAACTGCAGTACCTCCAGCAGCAGCACCTCCAGCACCTCCTGTACCCGCAGGACACTCAGCACCCCCAGAGCCAGCACCCTCAGAGTTCGCACCCCCACCACCCCCAGCAGCACCAGAGTCCACAGCGACGGGCTGCAGAGGCGGTGAAGACGGTCGAGGCGGAAAACCAGGAGGGACCGCCAAGCGCGCGGAGCGGCGAGGGGCCACTATGTCGGCAGCAGTCGGGTCACCCCCCTCAGCTGGGCCAGAGGTGTCAGAGGAGACCTCCAAAGGCTCAACCAAGGGGGGTGGGTCTACCTAAGACACACCTGAGGGAGCAGGACCGGGAGGTGGGAGGGGGGCTACCGGGGGGGGGGTCGACAACCAGGGAGAGAGGCGGGAGGGGTACCGGGGAACTGCGGTGGGGGTGAAGACGGTAGAAGCAGACTGACTCGTCAAAAGTGACGTCGCGGGAGGACAGCACACGATGTGAGCCCGGCTGGTAAAACTGCCAGGGTGGTGCGTCGGTGTGAAACCCAAGGAACACGCACGGAAGAGTGCGCGGAGAGAGCTTGCCCGCGAGCAGATCGCGGACAAGAGAGAGGGAACCCCAGACCCGAAACTCCGACACATCGCCAAACTCGCCCGTCCACCGCAGAGTAGGTGAGGTCTCCGGGTGGGAGACACGCGGCCAGAGGTTGAGCTGATGCGCGGGGGTATCGGACCGCAAACGGTCACAGAAAATGGGGAGCAGTCGCATGGATCATGGAGGTGCGAGCAACCTCCAGGACCAGGCCAATGCGGCGCTCGGCAATCCCATTCTGCTGTGGAGAGGCCGGAAGCGTGAACTACTGGACGATGCCCTCAGCACCACAGAAGTCCTCGAGGAGGCGGGAGGAAAACTCACCACCTCGGTCAGAGTGCAGCCGCAGGACTGGGAGGTCCTGCCGGAACCGAGCGCGAAGCTGGAGACGGACAGCGCGGATCCAGCGGATCAAGACACCGCGGACTTCCGCCTTGCTCTGCAAGGGGAAGACCGTGGTGTAGCGCGTGTAGTCGTCTACAACCAGCAGAAAGTAGCGCTCGCCACCCTGTCCAGTGACGCGGGCGGGGCCCCACACGTCCATGTGGAGGGTCTGCAGAGGAGCAGTGGTAGGAGGAAACGAGGAGGAGTGAGGAGCGGCGCGCTGCCGCCCCTCGACGCAGGGAAGGCAGGGCGGTGCAAGCGACCTCGGAAGTGGGGGCAGGGACCTAGGGCGACCAGACACAAGGAGACGTGAGTGCATGCCACGCAAGCGTGGCAAGGAGGGGTGGCCAAGATGGTGGTGCCAGAGGAGAGTCTGGTGCGTGAGGAGACGACACAAACAAGACGCAGCGACCTCAACCGACGTAGCTACCGGACCTGACTCAGCTACCAGTGCAGACTCAGTGGTCAATGTGTACAAACCAGACCCGGGCCTCCGAGTGAACGTGGCAAGGTGCTCGCCAGTGCGTGAGTCCGTACAGATCGCCACGAGCTCTCCTCCGGGCTGGGTGACAGTGACCCACTGGTCCTGTAGGACAGCGGTAGCCACCAAGTTCTTTGCGAACGAGGGGAGGTGGAGACCTGAGAGGGAACCGGAGGGGGCTGCCGGACACGGGAGAACAGTGGAGCCACGTGCAACGACTGGGCCACCAGAGGGGTCGGCCAGAGTGACAGGGACCGGGACTGTGAGCGGTGTGACTATGGTGCAGTCGTGGAAGAAGCAGCGAGACGCGCCTGAGTCTAGAGTGAAAGAGTGCAAGGCCTCCTCAGACTCTGCACCTGTGCTAGCTGAGTCACAGGCACCGAGACTAGTAGCCTCTACGCCACCAGGTGCCTCTACACCCCCAGTACGAGTACCCCGAAACCCTCCGCCACCGGGGCTGCCCCACCGGACAGCCCACTCACGAAGCTGCTGCGGGGAGAGAGTCTTCGGCGGACGCTGTTGCTGCTGCTGTCCACCCCCAGAACCTCCGCGTCTACCAGCGGCACTACCAGCAGGAGTAGACTCCAATAGTAGCACCCCATGCTCCGCCACCAAAACTGCCCCACCAGACAGCCCTCTTGTGAAGCTGCTGCGACGAGAGCGTCTCCTGCCGACGAGTACGAGTACCGCCAGCACCAGCACCTCCAGGTATAGCACGGCTAGCTCCGCCACCGGGGCTGCCCCACCAGATAGCCCACTCGCAAAGCTTCTGCGGCGAGAGAGACTCCTGCACACTCGGCTGCCGCTGACGTAGGACAGTGGTAGTGGCCATGGCGGTCAGTGGCAGCCAGTAGCAGCAGCGCAGGAGCAGCTAGGGAAGCGCGCGAGAAACTGGGTGCTCTAGTGCAGGTCGTTCGTGGGGCAGGGCTGGTGGTGTTTGTAGTGCAGCGGTTAGTTGATATGCACGGGCAGGGCAGGACAGGTGCGCGCGGGTAGCTAGCAGGGCAGCGGGGCGCGCGCTGGCGCTGGGCAGCAGGGTGCGCACGGGCGCTGGGCAACAGCGCGCGCGCGGGCGCTGGGCAGCAGGGTGCGCGTGGGCGTGGGTCAGCAGGGTGCGCGCGGGCGCTGGATCGAGGCGCGCGCCGGCGCTGAGCAGTAGGGTGCGCGCGGGCACAGGGCAGCGGGGTGCGCGCGGGCGCTAGGCAGCGGGGCGCGTGCTGGCGCTGGGCAGCGGGGCACGCGCGGATGCAGGGCAGCGGGGCGCGCGCTGGCTCTGGGCAGCGGGGCACGCGCGGGCGCAGGGCAGCGGGGCGCACGCAGGGGCTGGGCAGCAGGGCATGCGCGGGCGCTGGGCAGTGGGGCGCGCGCTGGTAAGCGGCAGCAGGGCGCGCGTGGGCGCTGGGCAGCAGGGCGCACGCGGGCACTGGGCAGCCCGGATCGCGCTGGCGCTGGGCAGTGGGCGGCAGCGCACAGCTCGTAGCAACGCAGGCAGCGCGCGGGCAGCGTGCTGGACAGGGCTGAAAAACTTCGGGCAGGGCAAGGCAAAACTGATCGACGGGTAGGACGGAACGAACGGTGGGCCCTAAAAAAAAACGGTCCTAGAACGGAACGTGCTCT